>JAMWET010000178.1:840000-912500 GCA_024036415.1 Prochilodus magdalenae | reverse complement strand
CAACTGTCCTTAACACCACGTCACCGTCACCAACGACACTGGTGTCGTGCCAGACTGTCATGGAGTGACTCCGAATGGCAGCGGGTCATCTTCAGTGACAAGTCCCGTTTTTGTCTTGGTCGAGACACCCAACGAATCCGTGTGTGAAGGCACCGTGGTTGGTCAGCACCAAGACGAACAGTTTGTTATTATGCCTCACACGTCCAGAAGGCCTGGTGCCACTCCACCTCCACCCCTACCACACCATATGCAGGAACTGTGTGGAGTATTGAAGCTGCATGGGATAGGTTATCACAGGACACCATTAGGAACCTCTACAACTCCATGCTGAGACGTCTGGCATGTTGCATTAACCATACTGAGAGACACTAGTTCTGTATGTGTAAATGATGAAATAAATGATCATCAGTTATTGTTCCTGGTCATCTTTATCTTCCTTCCCAGTAGCACTGCAGTCCCATACTTCCTTTTGGGTGACGCTGTTCTGTGCAACATAAAAATTATTAAATTAATAAAATTCATGAATAAATAAAAAAACTAAAAAACATTTGGTCTTTTTGTGCACTCTGGGGCCTAATTAAGAAAAATATGAAATATTAATATTAAATATCAGTATTAAAATCCACAACAAGATAATGCATAAAGTTATGCCATTATGAAATAGCATTTATAGGGGTAAAAAAAATGTGTCAGCAAAATTCACTAGCCATTTCTTGTTTATCTCATTTTGATTTTATCTGCACTGAGAGGTGGTGGAACCCTAGCCTGAGAGTGGTGTAAGCTGGACTGTTCAGGGTGAATGTCCCTCAGTGTGTTCCACACGGGCTCGGGAGCTTTTCATCGATCAAAAGGAACCAGACAAAAACTCTCCTAATCCTCTTGTTTGGCGACAAGCGGCACTAGGCCGACCTTCACTGCGGTCACGAAGTCACAGCACCTCTGTTTGCTTCCGAACTAAACCGGACCATGCTGTGTTTTTAACCCCCCCCTCCATGTTCAGCTGATTCATGCTATTCCAGACGTATCCCTGCACTATTGTGTTCACCTTTGTGGCTTAGATATCGCTGCCGTGGTCTTCTGATTGAGGTTTCAGAGGAACTGTGTAGTTTTAATTGGTTACTTTACCTTCTTGAGATCTTCTGAGAGACGTTTGATCTCTATGAGAATGCCATATAGATTCAAAATCGCATGCCACAAGTTAGGTAAGGCCACTCTCTGCACATGTAACCCATCCATGAGGTGAAACACACACACAGGGGCAGTGAGCACACTTCCCGGAGAGGTGGGCAGTCCTATACAAGGCACCTGTAGAGCAGTTGGAGGTTAGATGCCTTGCTCAAGGGCACCTCAGTTGTTACTGTCAGTTCAGGGAATCAAACTGGCGACCCTACGGTTAGCAAGCTGGTTCCCCAACCTCCAGCCTACAACTGCCCTCTGAGTTGCTCAGACTTCAAGTGGAATATGTACTTGGCTTCATGTGCAACATCTCCGCCCACTTTTTTCACGGCCGCCTTGCAAAATGCAAGTGCCTGAGTGCCTGCGTATCGGTTTTCATACAGAGGACTCAGAATGCATCTGGTTTGTGTCTGTGAGTGCTGCTAAGGGCTTAGCTTTGAGCCCTGAGAGTCGAAAACAAGGCTGAGTCTTCCAAGTGCGCAGACAGTTTGTTTGGTTGTCGCAGATTGCAGAGTGATTCACTTTAGTGGCATTTGATGACCTTGCTCTGGAAGTGTCTTCGAGGCAGACGTCACTGAGGTGCGGTAATAGGTGTAATAGTTGTGTTTGTTGTCAGGAAGCATCTTGTGAAGGAACGTTTCACAGAAGCACCGTCTTGCGGTCATTCTAAGGGGCAGGATTTCACTGACCTGTCAATAACACTGCGGCACACACTCTTCCTGCAGCAAGGAGAAACAGTTCCGAAAGTTGAGGATCACGTTTTCACGGGCCGAGGAAGAAAAGAACATCACATCCCAGCTGAATGCCTGTCATGTTAACTGATGTACTAGTGAAGTCTCCTTCTGCCGTCCTTCAGAAGAAGAGGTCGGTCTGCTTCAGCTGGCTATGGAGGACAGTACTCCACAATAAAGGGCAGGCCGTGAGGGACTCAGGCCGACTTTGGTCACTGAATCATCTTCAAGTGTTTGTGAGCCTGGGACGGTGGAGAAGAGCCACTGCCTGGAGGACCTGAGAGGGAACAGGGAGCATTTCTTTCTCATCAAGTGCCTCTTATAAGTGGGACATGGATGGAGAACGCTGACAAACCTGCAGCCTGCAGGCTGGAAAACAACCTACCCTGGAAAACAGTGGTTCACATTAGAATCTCAGCTCTGTGGGAACTTTGGATCCTAAATATGTTAATATCTTGTTTACAGGATTGTTTACTTTTACTTTTACATTACAAACATGTTTTGACTTGAAGCCAATTCCTAAAATTACGGAGTTACATAAGCATTAGCTTAGTTTTGAAATGCACCAGGCCCCAGTTCGGTAACAGAAGCTGAATAACAGCTGTGAGGGGAATCGACATGAACTGGACAAGTTTCTGGATGTAGCCCACATCAGTGTTCAGACACTCTCCCGATTCCCTGTAGACTGGGATTTTAGCCACTGCTGGTAGACCTGTATGACCGTACGCTTCCATACACCTGCAGATTCAGCTACTTCCTTCACACTATGGTCTTTGGCCACACCCAAATGCAGTCCCTCCTTTTAGCCAATCATTAACATCTGCTCTGAAGCCATTTTCCACACATGGAACGAGACATTTACTGCACTGTACCACCTCTTCTCCATCTATGAATCCCGTCGTTCACACCCCGCAGGTATTTATAGCCCCATGATTCTCCTGCAGCGCCATCTACAAGAACCTAAAGTTACTACCGCCTTAAACACGCAAGGTGACCCATTTTTTGTCAAGTGAGCTTATAACCACATGTTCAGCCTAAAGTAGTTTGGCTCCGCCCACTTAGGCTCTGCCTAAGTAAGCCTTTCCACCATGGCTGCTCTTTGAATGTGACATAGTACAGGGCAGCCAGTCATAACAGAGCTCATTTGCATATTTTGGACTTTAAGGCACAGTAACATGCATGTGTAGGGGATTAGGAGATGTTTGATTATGGTCATGTTAAAGTGAAGTAGTAATTGATTCATCTATTAGGGCATTTCAGGGCTTTTCCTGCTCAGAGCAAATGTAATTCAACTTATCAGCTCATTAATGATCCCGTTCACTCAAGTGTCCGAGGAAGGGGGCTTCCAGGACCAGGGTAGAGACATACTGTACTATAATATAGAACACTGGCCCTTTAAAAGAGCTTATTATATGTGCATATGTCATATACAGAAGGTGAACCATTCATTTTTGGTAACCAAAAGTGACTGGCATCTTTCCAGTTCTGGGGATTTATATTAAAGAGAGTTCTTTTTTTTAGAAATCCGTGTGAAGTGGAAAGAGAGGAAGCTTTAGGCCAACAGCGTTAGACGTGGCCGACCCCTGTGGATGGGCAGCAGGGCACAGGGCCAGTTGTAGAGATTTGTTAGCGAGCCGGACTCTCCACTCAGAGTGACTCAGTGGGAGAGTAGCGAGGAGCAGGTGAGAGCCACTCTGAGACTGAAGTGTCCTCCACAGTGCCTGTGTGCAAGACATGCCCAGATACTAGAGGCAGGTGCTTTTATAGAGACTTTGAAAGAGTGAGTGTTCTGCTTCAGCTGGGCTTCATCAGGGCTATTCAGAGCTTTGTGTAATTTAAATAGCTTCAGTTTTCTCACTTAAACGGAATTAAAAGCAAATCTGTGTCTGTGCAGTGCTTTGTGTGTAAGTATTGCTCTGTATGTGCTAAAAGTGCTGTGTACAGTCATTCAGAGAGGTCTGATGTGAAAAGGTTTTCTTGTAGAATATCACACCATCTCAGACGTGCTTTACAGTGATGGTAACCAGCGGTCAGAATTTCTGCAACATACACATGGACATTTTATTTATCTACCTGTAACCACCAGTAAAGCTGTACATGGCTTTCTATACTTATCATCAGTTCAGCACCCAGAAGGAAGTATGGGATTGCAGTGCTGTTGGGAAGGAAGATAAAGGTTACCAGAAACAAATAAACGATGATAAATTAACACTGATATGGACAATATTTATTGAGCTACACATACAGAAGTAGTGTCTCTCAGTATGGCTTTGGGCCACCATGGTTGCTAATGCAACATACCAGGTGTCTCGGTATAGAGGTTCCTTATAGGTGTCCTGTGATAATCCATCCCATGCTTGAATATTCTCTCACAGTTCCTGCAGGTTTTGCAGGAGGGGTGATGATGGAGTGACACCAGGCCTTCTGATTGGTCGTCTCCACCAAGACAAAGCAGGACTCAACACTGAACGTGACCCGCTGCCGTTCAGAGTCACTCCATGACAGTCTGGCACGACACCAACACGAGCAGTCTTTGGCGATGTTGACATGGTGTTTAAGTTAGTCAGTACAAACAGACACAGCAGTGTCCACTCACTGTCCACTCTGTTAGACACTCCTGCCTTGCTGGTCCACCTTGTAGATGTGCAGTCAGAGACGATAGCTCATCTGTTACTGCGCAGTGTGTGTTGATCATCCTCTGGTCCTTCACTGATGGTTACAGGACGTTGCCCACAGGGCACTGTTGGCTGGTTGGTGGACTATTCTCAGTCCAGCAGTAGCACAGAGGTGTTTAAACACTCCAGCAGCACTTCTGTGTCAGCCCAACACACTCTAACACACCACCACATGCTGAGAATGATCCACAACCCTACCTGCTCTATGGTGGTCCTGTTGGGGTCCTGACCCTGGAAGAACAGGGTAGTAAAGGATACAGAGAAACAGATGGTCTACATTCTGTAACTGTAGAGCTACAAAGTGCTCCTATATGGTAAGTGGAAGTACAACGATAGTCTGATATGGCCATGTAGTGACCATGGTGTTGATGTAGGAGCACCATGTAGGTTCCCATTCATTAGAGACTTCCTGCTGTCAGCCATTCCGAATGGTTCTCATAGCAGTGTGTTTGGATTATTCCGACTGTGAATTTAGGATGAAGAACATTCCTAGCACACTGCAGAGGGAAACAGTCCAGCTGTCTAAATAGCCCTGAGCTCGTCCACTCCCACATGGGTGATCTACAGACGTGAATTAGCTTTAATTAGAGTTGCCATTGTGTTATTTACTTGGCACGAGAATAAGAGCCAGTGAGTCACATGCTCTGATTCTGTTCTGTCCCTTGAGCAGTTGACTGATGAAGCACAGAGGACTGTCCCTGGCTGAGGGATTTCTGCCTAGATTAACGAAGATCTAATAATATGACAGCTGATGAACAAATGGCCCAGTAATCTGAAATCTCTGGACTTTATAATTAGCTTCCATCATAAACAGGTTTGGCCTTACCATACGGTCATAGGGAAATGTTTTGGGTGGTCCAACCACGAGTTCCCATTAGCTAGAGTCTTCCTGCTGTGAATCCATCACAGAGGTTTACCTTCACCCTTCTGAAATAGTCTTTACAAGTGCGTCCAGGTAAAGCCGTTTTGACGTTGGCATGTCCCATGTTGCGCTTGCGTTGCTCTTTAGTCCACAGTGCATTGCACAACTAAGACGCGTGAACGATACGTTCAGTTTAACGTCAGCTTCGAATGACACCCCCACTACGGAGCAGAGGTCACTTCTTAGCCTTGGCAGTTTGGGATTAGAAAACTGTGTCTGACTCCTGTGGAGCCGGTTCAGTCTCTCCCACTGCCCCCGGCTTCATCCATCTCTATTATTTGTTCAGTCTCCCACTAAGACTGCAGTGCTACATCCGCTTAAGCGAGAGCTGCCGAATTAAAGCTCCAGACGAGGACAGAGCAGCGACAGCCTGGCTAGCTCAGCCTCCCCACAGTCGCCCTCTGTCCCCTCCCTCAGCGGGAGGCGTCCCGGGCCGGCTGACTCAGCCAGACCCCCGGCCGGGTGCGACGTGTGCTGCAGCGGGTGAGGGGTGCAGGGCACTGGGCCCCCGGAGATCAGCACTAATGAGAGCGGACAGCACCAGCCCACTGTGTTTATTCATGACCTTCTACCTCTGTCGGCTGGAGTGAGAAATCCCCCTGCCGGTGAGGTGGCAGTATGCTGACTCTCACACTCTCACACACACATACACACACCGCCCTCGGGCAGCCCAATCCGTTCTGACCAGCACATTCACCACCTCACCTGCTACTCTGAAGAGGACTGTAGATGCTTATTGAAGGGATCGTGTGCTGGTGTACAACACAATACTGTATTACAGACCTGTACAGCTTATTGTATGATGTACTCTATGTACACTATGACATGGTATTCTCACATGGTATATTTAATAGTTAATGAGCGTCTTTCATGATATAACACCTGTAAAATAATTGTGTCCTGTTGTTTTTGGTTCGTGAAACTTTTCTGTCTGGTTACCATATACTGTACTGTGTAAATTTCCCTATAGTGCTCCATAATGTAGTGTTAGAGTGTTGGTTAGTGTTAGAGTCCTACCCAAGGACATTTATTGGTGTAGCACAGTATAATCACACAGACCAGTTATCCATTACACTTCACCAACCACACAAGGGTGCATAGTTTTGTGTGGATCCCCTTATACCGATCGCTCTGGATAAATAGGATGAATTCAGACCCCATGCCCTTTTCCCATTGCTCCATCTTTATGCTCCCTGTCAAATGGAAGTCTTTTTTTCTGATTGGCCTCCTAAGAAGTGGTTTTCCTAAGTCCACACAGCTGTTTAGTCCCAATCTTGGGAATTTTAGTCATGTGAAAGTCATGTGTGCTCTCACTCTCTCTCTCTCTCTCTCTCTCTCTCTCTATCTGTCTATCTAGCTATCTATCTATCTATCTTTCTATCTATCTATCTATCTATCTATCTATCTATCTATCTATCTATCTTTCTCTCTCTCTCTCTCTCTCTCTCTCTCTCTCTCTCGGTATATGGTATGATATATGCATAGCATATACATATTATTTGTAAATATATATATATATATATCGTCACTGTCCAAAGAAAAACATGTATCTCCATTTTTGTTGATTTTTACTTTTATGCCTCATTCGATCACATGAGCTGCTATTAACACTTTGTGGAAATTACATGAAGAATGGACCGACAGAAATGCCCCAAAACTGCTTGGAAAGACGTCTGGTTCCATTGACTTCCATTCAAATTAATTCCATTAGGTTTTTGGCCTCTCTTGTAAAGTTGCCATTTTGGAGATACCTGTTTTTCTTTGGACATCTACATAGCTAAATATACATAGTATATTTATAGTATATTTACTATATATACACTATATATATAGTATATTTATATACCATGCATGCTATATATATATATATTATATAAAATATTATATTGATTATTAAATATATATATATATATGTATATATATCACAGTTATTATATGTATATAAATATGTGACTTACACATTTCTATATATGTATACTTGCAGTACATTTATTTATATACATTTATTTATTCATAACAAACATACACAGCTGATAGTGACTAATATAACTGATGGTTGAGTGTTGTTAGGGTCTGTCTTCCCATTTAGTAACCTGCTGTACTGCAGTGCTTTTATATCGCTGCAGACCCAACATTACTGTATTGGAGTGTGTTGTGTACCTAGGCTGAGTTTACCCACTGCAGAATGGGTAATGTCTGTATTCAGCTCTGATGAATAGTACCCGACTGTATTACAGCGTTTTATACATTTCTGCGTTTGTATCTAGTTTAGTTGACTGGCTGAGGATACCCACTCAGGTGATGCGGGATGTGGTCGTGTCTATGTACTGCTCTTCCAACATTAAATGACTTTATTGCAGCGTTTTGTGCCGAGCTCCACACGTACTTCCATCTAGTTCATAGACAGGCTGAGCACACCCACTTAGCTAGTGCTGCATGATTTTAGTGTCTGTATCCGGCTTTGCCTTACTGTGTTACAGTACTTTGTGCATTGCTGTATTTATGTCTAGTTTATGAGACAGGCGGAGCGCACAGGCGGTGTCGAACGCTGTCATCGTCTGTATGCGCTCCGTGTGTTTGTGGGTGGCCAGTGTCTCAGCAATTGTACCGAAAAGCAGTTGAATGCGCCGGCTCCTCCCCGTCTAGACTGTTTGACCAGAGCGATGGCCCTCCATGCTTTCTCCCAGCATTCCTCATTAATTCACATCTGAGCGCGCGCCGAGTGCCTGTCGGTGGGGCTTTTGTGTGAGGCAAATCTCACTCCTCTCAAAATTACAGTGTAGCATTTCCCCCGCTCATTGAAATGCTTTTAGCTGTGCGCGCGTGCCTGCGCGCGGCTTGTTGTGAGACGCTCCCCGTTGCATTGCATCGCTCCGGAGTGACAGCTTTTCCTGACAGCGGTAAATTGTGAGGCAGGGGAGACGGGGGTGGTGGTTGTGGAGGGTTGGGGGGGCATCAGTAACACACTGGGATTCTGGTCCAAAAATGTCTGGGCCCTCTAAAAAACTGGGGAAAACGTGCGAGTTATTATATGGGGTTCCGGGTATTTCAAAGTAAGTGGCTATTATCACCTCAATATTTTTCTTATTATGACAATTACATGCTTCAGGAGCGAATTAAGTGATACAAGATGCCAACTGGGAGTAGTTGACAGCTATTTGGAGACTCAATGCACAGAGCAATTTGCAGCAGAGCGGCAAACAAATTGGATTTGGGCCACGTTGGAAAACGACCCAACTCGTTGAATATTTGGACTGGCTTGGTTCTTGCTTCTGCTAACACCTCTTTGTGTAATTGCCCGCTTTGACAAACATTACCCAACGTGTGCTGCCACTAGCGAACAGCATGCCTGTGCTGCACCCACACCCTTACAGAACTGAGGGGAAGGTGGATATTGGTGCTGAGAAGTACACAGTCTGAGAAATGCCTAGAGAAATGCACTCAGGAGTAGCGAATAGAAACTCATTCTCACTCCACCTTCAGCTGTGATCTCAAATCCTGCCTTAATGACCTCTGTAATTGACGTAAGGTCTAATAATTATAGACCTCCCAGGTTTATCGTATGCGGGGTTAACAGTGATAATTGTTTGATGAAACTGATATATTGGTGACAAAAAGCTCTGTGCAAAAGTCAGAGACCACCCGTCAGGTTTTCCTAGAATACCTTCAAGGTTCTGTCTTAGCTGGGTGCATGAATTGTCTTCCCACAGGAGAAGGATAGACGAAAACACCTGTGGTTAGTTCCAGCCTTGACGCAAGAGTGCAGCTTGATTGGCTATGCTCCCTTAAAGATGAAAGCTCTAAGTGCTGGTTATCTGATGGGGGCAGCTCTGGAGGTCTACCAGGTTTTGCACGGTTGTCTGGAATCTCATTCTCTCTAGTCTTTAGATCGTTTTTTGAACTCCAGTTTTGGAAACTCCAGTTTTTCTACTTGTTTTCCTTTCGCCTTTCACCTTTCTTATACAGGTGGAGTATCTTTTGTCTGATCTCTTCATAAATACACCACCAGTCAAAAGTGTTGACACGGGTACTCATAGAAGGTTCTCCTTGTGTTTCTCTTAATGCTGTACTGTAGAATGAAAGTGAAGACATCAGGCTATAAACCAGCACTCATGGAATCCTATAGTCCACCTTAAAAACCTCCTATATGGAGCTTCACAGGAGGATGAACCAGCTTTCCTAACCTGCAGTGGAGCTGATAGAACAAGGTTTATTACTAAGCAGGTTTGGAGCGATTCTATTGGTCGGTCCCTCATGAATATTCACTAACCTGAAAGGAGAGCTAGAGCTTTTACACTGTGCAGAAAAAGAGATCAAAGTTTTTGCACCACTAAATATATATTAGAGGTGGAGGAGTATCATACTGTGTACATCAGGAGGATATGGACTGGTTCAGACTCTCATCTGATGGAGCTGTTAAGTGTAAGACTGTAGAATCTTTAAGATCATCAGCAACATCCATTTAGATGGGTGTGTCTAAACTTTTGACTGGTGGCGTATACCCAGAACATCAACAGCTTGTACTGAATGTCTGTTTAGACAGAGAATGAAATGAAAGGTGGCCCTTACACATTCTGTATGTTGGACCCCTGACTATAGTGAGGGGGTAAAACCATTTGCGAACAGCAAACTAGCGAACAGCATGCCTGTGCTCCACCCACACCCTTACAGAACTGAGAGGAAGGTGGATATTGGTGCTGAGAAGTACACAGAGTCGGAGAAATGCCTAGAGAAATGCACTCAGGAGTAGCGAATAGAAACTCATTCTCACTCCACCTTCAGCTGTGATCTCAAATCCTGCCTTAATGACCTCTGTAATTGACGTAAGGTCTAATAATTATAGACCTCCCAGGTTTATCGTATGCGGGGTTAACAGTGATAATTGTTTGATGAAACTGATATATTGGTGACAAAAAGCTCCGTGCAAAAGTCAGAGACCACCCAAGTTTGGGTGTCTAAAGTTTTGACTGGTGGCGTATACCCAGAAAAATAGCTTGTACTGAATGTCTGTTTAGACAGAGAATGAAATGAAAGGTGGCCCTTACACATACTGTATGTCGGACCCCTGACTGTAGTGAGGGGGTAAAACCATTGGTGTTTAAGTGTGTTTTAGTGTGAGACTAGAAGTGGGTGAAATGGACAACATAAGAATTTCACAACCTGAATTTCAGAATGCAGATTATGTCACAATGTTTATATTCTGAAACTCCATCAGGTGGAACAGAGAATTTTTTAGTCTGTCAATGTTTATTAATTATTTTTATTCAGTATTGATACATACTGTGTTGCACTAAGTACAGTTAAATGGGACTCATTGTTCTCTCTTGGTGATGAAACAGGCAGTTGGTGAATGTTCTACAAGTACCGACCATATACACCACATGCTGAACATGTTTCATTGTATACTGACATGGTTTATCATATTAATAATATATATTGTCATATTGCCCAATTATGTGAAGCATCATTCCTACTGAACTTGAAATGAATATATTTATGTATTTATGCATGTATTTATTTATTTATTTTTTTACCCTGATCCAGGACCTCTCCGGCTCCATCGATGACCTGCCCACAGGGACGGAAGCAGCCCTCAGCTCAGCAGTCAGCGCCTCTGGCTCCAGCAGCAGTCAGGGCGAACAGAGTAACCAGGCCCAGTCTCCGTTTTCCCCGCATACCTCGCCCCGCCTCTCCAGCATGCGCAGCGGACCCTCACCTTCACCCGCAGCCTCACCCGCAGGGTCTGGCCAGTCCCGCTCCGGACCCATATCCCCCGCCAGCGGCCCAGGTACACCCACCTCCTGTTCAGCCATAATCCACCACACCGAACGTCCCAGCTGTAAAACATTTATTGTGTTGTGTCCTTTAAAGAGAAGAATTCCACTGATTTAACTGATTCCACTGATTCAACTGGTGTAACTGGTGTAACTGGTTTTATTGGGGTCATATAAATAATTCAGACAAAGAAAACTCTCAAACTGGTCCTCAGGGCCCTCCAGATGGTCCACATTTTTTCACCAGCCCAGCTCGCACAGAGCAGAAATGTGGACCGGCTGGACCGGCTTGAGAAAGGCTGCTTTAGATAAACAGTCGAGCATTATTTATTTATCAGCCCAAATCACATAAACACTGTAAATCACCTTCAGCACGATTGCACTCTTTTACAGTGAGGCAGATACATCTCAACACGTCTCTTATGACATTCCGGTCTATTATTTCTTACACACATCCCACCAGCAGACAGATTCTGTCAAACACGCAGATCCTGAGCTTTCAATCAATACCCTGTTTGTCAGTAGAACAGGAGATATTTTATGAACAGCATAATTGTGTATACAGTCTTGAGCACACATCCTTTACATGCTTGTCATTTCCTGAGATCAAAACAAATGGTGAAGATGGTCCAACGTGCACGCTTGCACATATAAATAATTATGTAGTGTGAATCGAAGGCATATTAAAAACGACACTAATAACTCGGGCCTCGTAAAAGGTTAAGGAGCTAAGTGTAAATGAGATAAATGAGAAGATAAATGCACAATCAAGCTCCATATGCTTGGTTCAATTACCATTGAGGGGGTTTGTTTAAACAAGTAATCAGCCTTTTGATTCCATTATTTAAATCTGACATTGTTGTTGACTGTGAACAAATGCGCGAGCCTGCACCATCAGTCCTTTCTGATTGTGGGTTTGTGGTGTTTATTACCACCTTCATGTTTTAATGAGCTTGGTAAACAAGCCGGTCTAGCTTGCAGGCTTCGAGCAGATGTGGCTGATGTATGACACAAGTTCTGGAATCAATAGAAATGATCATTACGTTCCCATACAAGTTAACTCTTTAACTGCTGGCCTATACACTCATCGTCAACACATATTTGAAGGAGGGGTGGAGTGCGGTGCTGTTGGGAAGGAAGATAAAGGTCACCAGGAACCATGATACATTTAGACTGATATGGGGAATACTTATTGAGCTACACATACAGTATGGCATCGGGCCGCCATGATTGCTAACTCAACATGCCAGACGTCTGAGCATGGAGTTGTAGTGGTTCCTAATGGTGTCTGGTGATAACCCATCCCATGCAGCGTGGATATCCTCACACAGCTCCTGCTGACTGTGCAGTAGGGCTGGAGGTGTGGTGACACCAGGCACAAGTTTATCTTAGTGCTGAACACGGTGCCTCCGCACACTGATTCGTTGGTCACCTCCACCAAGACTAAAGCGGGACTCGTCACTGAAGATGACCCGCTGACCATTCTGAGTCACTCCATGACAATCTGCATGACACCATTGCAGTCATTGGTGACGTTGATGTGGTGTTAGTGGCCATAGCTGTCTGCGTGCATGTAGTCCTGTGTCGTGCCGCTGTCTGCCAATGGGGATGGCACTAATAGAATGACTCACTGTTCGCTGAATGCCCACATTCTGGTCGCTGGATCACTCTGCTCATGTTGGACAGTCCATGGCTCACGTTGGTCTCCCAGGTGCCTTCTTTATCCACTACCACCAACAGTGCGTGATGGTAGTATCTACACGACTCGTATAGCACACAGTACGTTGATATGACCATCCTACTTCCCGGAGCCCTACGATGCAAGCCCTCTCAAACTCTTCCGACTGTTCTAATTGGTTTCGAACTCTTCTCTGAGGTATACCTCCCTTGCAACGGATGCTACCAACACAACATCACGAGCCACAATGTAAAACACATGCAATAGGAGAACGTTATGTAGTCAGTCAGGTACAGCAAAAACTGGTAATCGCATGAATCATCTGCATGTCTCACGATGTCAGACCCACCCACCAAGCTTCACTCCTGTCGGAACCAGTTGGTTCCTTCTTGGTGGAACTTTTGTTTTGATGATGAGTGTATATACTTCCATACGAGTAAATATGTTACTATTAGAACACATGCTTGAATAAATCGGTCTATATCCCATTTACTACCCACGTCTGCTTCTCACAGTCGACACCCCTGGATTAAGAGTTAAGCTTGACTCAAGCTTTAAGGGCTGTTGTTATCTGATGGGGTGTCACGCCTCTGGGTCTCTCTGGTCCTTTCGCTCTTCCGGACTCCACTTCCCAGAGGGCTACGCTCGATGACGTCACACTCACCTACCAATCGGCAGTCCCCGTTCGCTCCCGGTCACCTGAGTTCTAACAGCCAATTAACGTTCACATAAATACACCGTGTTTCCGAGTATGTGTTGCGAAGCTTTGCCCATTCATAGGCAATTCTGAGCGTTTATTCTGGTTTGCTTTCCTTCTGGTTATTGACTCCCTTTTGTCCCTCGTTTACCCCTTTTGGATCTCCCTATATTTCACTACTCTGGTTCTCGATCTCTGCTTTTGGCCTCTGACTTCTCTCTCGCCTTATCCCTTTCATTTCAGTAGCCCTCGCTGACTGCTTTTCCTGGTTTAGACCTCTGCCTGTCCCTTACTACGTTCTGAAGCCCTACCTTCTCTACTGGTTCGTTGTTGCTGTTTGGATTGTCCACTATCGTATCAAAATAAACTGTCTTGGCTTTTAGCTTGGCAAGCGTCGCTCTGGAGTCTTTTTGTCCTGTCTACCAGGTGCATTTCTGAACCCCAGTTTTGGAAACTCTTGTTCAAGTTATTTCTTGTGACTTTCACATTATTTATGCAACTGGACTGTGTAATATCTAATCTCCTCAGAAGTATCTCCTGAAATCTCACGTGCTTTATGGCTGTTTTGACTGGGAACTGAATAAATGTAGGGTGGTCTCTGACAGTATGACAGCGAGGATTTGAAATGTGGGCCCACACACCTCATAATTTAAGGTGTAAGGGGTTAATCATACAGCTCCATGTAGATCAGACAGCGTTTCTCTTTGTGACTTCAATTAAAACTACTGCGTATCCATCAGAAAGGCATGTCAGCCCTCGTCTCAGCTCCTGAACCCGGAACCGTGCAGGCATTTACGGGTTGCGAGCGATAGTGCTGCCGGTGCCATTTGTGCTTTTCAAGGTTTGTTCATTCACGTGTTCTTAGCGGGGGAATCCTGGAGGAATTGTGGCTGCTTGTTGACGATGGCCATATGCTGCTCTTCAGGTAAAACAGATACGTGATTATTTAAAAACAGCAGATTTGTGGGAAACGTGTCTGCATCCTCGGCCTCGGAGGAATAACCGAGCCTCTCCTGAAATTGCAAACTTAATGAATTTCCCGTCAAGCGTCGGACGTGAGCGGATGACGCTTAAATATGAGATGCAGATGTGGATCATCTGGCCCCGGCGTCTCCTCCCGCAGCCTCCCTGATGGAGGCTTGACCAGTGCTGAGCTGTCAATCACACTGACGAGGCGGGACCAATGCATGAGTGAGCTCCTGAAGGCTGCGTGTGAATGGCAGACGTGGCGTGCGCGGCGTGTGATTGACGCTAATGAAAAGCAGGCAGCGCCTTCTGACGTGAACGGCAGCCGTCGTGCCGCACTCAAACCCTTAAGTGTGGTGCAGATGCAGCATGGCAAGGGAAAATATAGAGCAGTCAGGATTAATCACGCCGCTGGAAATATATTTTCAGCCCAAATATGTCTTTACCTAGACCTGAGAGTAACATATGGCACTTGCTGTTGTGAGGGATGCAGATATGATTGATGAGCCATAAGAATGGATGAAATTATTATATCGTCGCTGTCCAAAGAAAAACAAGTATCTCCAAAACGGCAACTTTACAGGAGAGGCCAAAAACCTCATTTCATTTGAATGTTAGTCAATGGAACCAGACGTCTTTCCAAACACTTTTGGGTCATTTCTATTGGTCCATTCATCATGCAATTCTCACATAGTGTAAACGGCAGCTGCTGATTTCAAACGATGCATAAAAGTCAAAATGGACAAAAATGGACATAAACATTTTTCATTGGACCGCAATGATATATTCAGCTCGGTATATTCAACAGTACATAATTATTTATAGACATGAGATTATTGTTTGCAGTTGGGTGTCATGTGGATATCTTGCAGTCTAAAACGGCTTAGTCCAGCCAAGAACATCTTTAAAACTTTATATTTGCGCCATATTATTATGACCACTTCCTACTTTCGATAGTGGCAGAGTGTCCCTCATGAAGGAAGTCACGTTTCCATGGCATTCTCTAGACGCACTCATCCATGTGGAAGTCTCTCTCAACTGATTTGGGTATGAATCCGTCCAGATTACATACACCCATACATGCTGATTGTCTTCCGTTGGGCAGATGGGATCTCCCAAGGCTAGAAATGTCCGACATTGGTTGGGAGAGCATGTCCATCACTTCTACCAAATACTAATGTGGCCCCCTAATTCCCTAGAACCCAACTGAGCATCTGTGGGATCCTGTCAATCCTCCCCCATGCACCCTCCAGCAGCTGTGGGATACACTGCAGTCAGCATGGCTCCAGATACCTGTGGCAACCTACCAAGACTATTAAGTCACTCCCAGCCTGTCTAGCTGCTGTCCGTGCTGCACACGGAGGTTACTCTGGATATTAGGTGGTGGTCCTAATGTGACTTGACTGTGTGTTTATCTGCTGAGTGTCTTTCTTGGTATATATAGAATGTAATAAATTCCTATATAACTTCACCACCCGTGCATCACTCATTTATAATCTGAACTTAATTAAATATTGATTAGCATAAACAGGAACTGGACCGTTAATACAAATGCTGGTTAATACAAATGTTTTTCATTGTATGCAACATGAGCCTCAATAGGCAGAGCAGCTATGTCACCTCCTAGATGTCCATAGCTGGTAGCTGCCTCTAAAGCTCAAATAAACAAACATTACTCAGTGCTATATATGCATTGTACAGGAGATTTCTCTCCGTTGTTTATTGTTTATTTATTGAGTACAGTAAAATCTCCAAAACTCTACAATCTCTCCAAAAGTGGATAGGGAAGAATTGATAGGTGCTTTGCTAAAGTTGTCCATATGTTATATAGAAGGAGGAGACAGTTCACTGATTAAGAAGCAATGCTCTGTTTACAGGGTTTAAGCATCTTACTCTTCAGTAAAACGATCCAACTGGCTTTATGAAGAATCCAGGTCTGCTTTGAGGAGAGGAGTGCATGCACAGGAACCAGATGAGCCAGAGAAAGACAGTTTGTGCATTTCATTTGAGCCAAATGCTTACACTATTGATTTTTCAGATTTCTGCCAGATTTTAGTTTTAGGTATGTCCACACACCGTGGCAACATAAACTGTGACTAAGTGCTTTAGTCTGTATGGAATTTGAATTTTACCCATTGTGGTAGCATAAACCGTGACTGAGTGCTTTAGTTTATGGATCGCAGTAAACCATTTTTAGTGGGTCATGTTCACACCGAAGGTTTTGTTGTTTGGGAATAGCTAAAATGCTTAGCAGGTGGAGGTTTCATGATGACCAGAGATTCGGTGGCTGACTCGTCTGACTGTTTGTGCCTATAGGAAAATTGGTCAGCGGTGCAGTTCAGTGAGAGAGGGCTTTTTTCCGTGCCCTGATCATATTTTCTTTAGCAAATAAAATCTTAGCACCCAGATAAATGGTTTCAAGGATGACTCCGAGTCAGCTGAATATTACAGGACTTTGTCATGTGAGCCAGAGCTGTAGGCTGTGCATTCAGACTGAGTACAGTAAAACTCTGAATGAATAAGAGTGATCCAGGTGGAACTTCTCACTTTAGCCTCCAGCCCGGCCTGTATCTCAGCTCCGGGCGGCCGACTGTGACGTCCGCCACACCTTGCTGCCCCCGTACAGGACCTGTCAGCACCTCCAAGGCCTCTGGGGCTTCCACAGGGCAGCAGCAAGTGCTCAGGGATACCTGTCATTCCCTACTGCTCATAGCAAATCAGTTCTGCTGCTCCAAGACCGCGCTAGCCAGGCTCCTCTGTTGACCTTTGACCTTTCATTTCAGTCAGCTCCCAGACGAATGTCTGATTTTAGTCCGGAGTGGCGCTGATATGAGACCCTCTAATTCTATTTTTTTGTTTCCAGCAGAAAAGGAGATATTAGGAGGGAAACCCACCGGTTCGTCTTCATCCTCCGTTGTGGGCCGTGGATATGAAGGGCTCGGCCATTTTTCAGTCTCAGTGAAGCAAATACAATATGCCGGAACATTATCCTGGCTTGCCTGGCATTCGGATTTTCCTCGAGCCGCGAAGCGCTGGGCAAATTGATTTTTCCTGTCGTGCTAGATTTGTGACAGTCAGGCAGAAATCACATTGCTCAGCCCAAAATGTCTCTAAACCAATTGAGAGGCCCTGTGCATTTTCTGGCTTTGGAGGCATGAGCTGTGTTAGCCAAGTAGTGATACAGGTGCAGCGCTGACAGGGGTGCATGCTAGCACAGGAATCCATCCGTCACCCTAAACCTGCTCAGCGCTCGGTACGTGAGGGGAAAGCCGCTGTGCCATTCACGAGCACCTCTCAGTCTGTACTATTAAGAAAGAGGCTTAATGGCTTCTTGTTGGTGGTTTTTCGGTGGAAGTTAAGTCTCTAGATGGAAGCATTGAAGCCTGACAAACCCTTTCCCTCCTAAATGGTTCCAGTAAAATTTAGAGTTCTGTGCTTTCTACACGAAGGATTTGGGAGGTTTTCCATAATTGTACTCTGTTGTTATATATTGTTGCTGTCATATCAAAACGTGACTTCAATTTGAAACCGCCAACTGGTTCCATTACTTGGAATACAATCTCGTTACCCTGACATATGGGGGTGGGGGAAAGAATTGATGCAGTGTAATATTGCCACATTTTGGGTTTGAGTATCGATGTACTTTTAGGGGTTTGGTGTTTTATAGTTTAAGACCAATACAATTCCACTGTCCATTTCTCTCTTAATCCATGAGGGGGCGCTGTTCCTTACTGCTGAGGCCAGTGTTCCTGTAAGTGAAGTAACTGTAAGTTACACAGAAAGCCTGTCAAGCCCAAAATGGTCATTCACAAGGCATCAGTGGTAGTTATTCACACAATGTCATACGCCTTTACGTATAAGCCCCACATACATGGACCCAAAAAGTTCTACCTCAGTGTTTATGCCTTGAATATGAAATCATCATTATGCTGAAGAAGATCAGCCCATCGAAAAAATTAATAACAGCTGAGATTTGATTTGACTGGACAAGTTTCTGGTTGTAGGACACATGAATGTTCATATGCTCTTACATCAAGGAATTGGTCAGGTGGGCCAGATTTGGTGGATCCCTCCTGTAACCTGGGATTTTAGCCACTGCTGGTAGACCTGTATGACCGTACGCCTTCATACACCTGCAGATTCAGCTACTTCCTTCACACGCTGCTCTTAGGCCACGCCCAAATACAGTCACTCCTTTTAGCCAATCATTAACCTCTACTCTGGAGCCATTTTCCACACATGGAACGAGACATTCCCTGCACTGTAGCACTTCCTCCCAATCCATCCTGTCACACACCATGCAAGTAGCCCCATCATCCTTGTGCAGTGCCATCTGCAGGAGCCTGAAGTTACTACCACCTTAAACACGCATGGTGACTAATATGTAATCCGGGGAGCTTATAATGACAGTAATGGATCTTTCACTCACATCCTCCTTTCAGTGTGCTCGCAGTCATCAGATTCATCCTCTCTGGGATGGGGGCCTGAAGCCCAACCAACTCACATAGCAAAGTGTTCTTCAACAGGTTGCATGCGATTACAGATTTCCAAGTCCCCAAAACATACATAGCATAGCTTTATATGTATTAATATGTAAGGATAAAGCATGTTTGAATGTTCTAATAGAGGGTAATATTAAAAATGGTTTGCTTTAATATTGCAGTCCACATTTTTATTAGAGAAAATGAAGCTGTAATGATTGGATTTCACAATAGTTAAAATATCAATAAAAATCATGCTAGAATCCTGTTGTGGCTCAAGTACTGCTAAAATGTTCGTTTTGAGGCCTGCATTCGTCCCTTCTCCTGAAAGTTCCATTTCCACTAGACACTAGGTTTTGTTACAACAGCAACAGTGTAATCTGAGGTACATGTAATCTTCAATATCATGATCTTCAAATCATTTTGGAATCAGTGGGGCTGTGCAGTATTAGCATACGTAATCTTCATATGAGGGATCAGGGCTATTTGTTCAGTTATTGATTTGATGGGTTCTAACAAAGGAAAACAACAACAACAAACGTTTACTACAAAGATAAGCTTAAAATGGTTACAGTGGTTAATAATTAATAGTTACATTCCAAATTCCCAAAAAATAAATATAAAATTAATTAAATAAGACGGAAGGAAAAAAGCGACCTCCAGGAACATTACACATGACAAATGTGCTGTCTGATACTTGACACATTCTTTTTCAGATTGACAGTAATCAACATTAAAACAGGCAAGCACACTGCCACAGTGTGTCGCACAAGGGGTAGACGAGGAGGCTGGATGTAAGTGCAAGTGTTTTACTACTACACAAAATAACAAAACAAAAGACAGAAGCAAACCAAGGGAACAGGAAACAGGATGACAAACTAACAATCAAGGATCGAAACATACAACAAGAAACCAAACTAACATCCAACATGGAATCAAACGCCAATCAAAAGCACAGAGGAACACAGGGAATATAAATGAACACGGACTAACAAGGAACACCTGGGAAAGGGCGGGGCTACAAACACTGGACCTAGAGGGTGGAGACAGGAGGAGCACATGACCAGAACAAAAGCACATGGACGGGGACAGGCAGGCAGACAGACAGAGATGTAACACAGTGGTAGTTTGTGTGATGCTGGATTGACGAATCAGATGTTTGCAGAGGTAAAGCATAACAAGAGCACAATGTGGTGTCTGGAGTGAAGAAGTAAAGAGCCAGCAGACGAACAGAGGAGCCAAACCAGAGCGACCAAAACAGACATGGGCTAAACAGGACGTAAATCCAGATACAGGCAAAAGTCAAGACCAAGACAAACCGAAAACCAGGCAGTCAGAGCATGAGGGAGAGGTAGAAGACGAAAAGCAAATGGGCTAATAAAGTTTATACACAGGAACAGAGAACCCTTAGTGTGCAACACCAGAGATGGCAGTACTTAATTTACATTTACGGTATTTAGCTGACGCTCTTATCCAGAGCGACTTACAAGGTTAATCATATTACAGGCCAATGTAGTGTTAGGAGTCTTGCCCCAGGACTCTTATTGGTTTAGCACAGCATAGTCACCCAGACCGGGATTCGAACCCCAGTCTCCCACATGTGGTGGGGGCTACTTGGCGCTACTTGGCAGGTAGTGGTGTTATCCTCTGAGCTACACCAACCAACTTCACAAACTCATGCTGACTAAGGACAGGCATGTATACACAACATAGTGAATGGACAACAGGTGGAGTTAATTAGAATTCTGGGGAAGCAGAGCAGAGGAAGCAGTTCCTGATTAGAAGCAGTAGAACGTGTGGTGTTGGTGACATGGAGCGGAGGATCATGGGAAGTGTAGTCCCTGGATTTGGCGGCGACAGGCGAGGAGTCCCGACACGTGCCAGTTTGTTTGTATTGTAGATATCACAAACCCTGTGTCACATCAGTATCACTATAAAGACCTCTGAATCACTGTCTACATGTTTTAGGGACTAAATTATAAAGAAGTTTATGAAATATATGAAATATAATAATAATCAACAAGTAAGCAATTGATAAACATAGAATTAGTGTAGTGACATAATGATCCTATCAGATACATGACAGTGTGCAGTTCTTGGTGTTCTAGATAGACCTCCTTTCTATGAATCATTTAGTTGCTCATGTTCTAGACTACTGATCTCCCAGTAAATGCTCAGAAAAGCCTGTTGTGACTTAAGTGTTCAACTTGACGTCAACCTGTGTTCACTCTTTCATTTGTGAGACCTACAGATAAAGCTTTCACTTCTTCGCTTCTGTTTCATTTGTTATCTGTATCTATAGTGGGCCGTAAGTACTGGAGCCCTCTAATCCATTTCTTAAGTGACCCAAAGAGATTTCTCTGCCTTGAGCCTAAGTGATGCTAAATAGGCTTTAGCATTGACCTTCTGTCCGATGCTCATTGACCTGTTCTCCATGCTGTCGCTTCCTCTTAATACTGACCACGAGTCAGTTGGATTCACCGATTCTTCTTGGACGTAAAGGATGTTAAGTGCAGCATTTATAACCACCGAGCTTGAGAGCATCACAACAGGGGAAAGTGGCAGGTAAAGGTGGAAGCAAACTGTGGAGTGATAACGAGCAGAAAAAACGAAATATAGCAAATAGATCCTTAAGGTGATTCCTGATCCTCGCTGACAGCTGCCCTTTACGTTGTGTGATGATTGTGGACCTATGGAAACGAATTCTTCATTCATGTTAAACACATTTTGGCATTCTCCTATACAGCGCCCCCTTCTGAGGTACAATATTTTGTTACTATAGCAAGAACATATTGAATCACCATATTCAAAATAATACAGTCATCTGGCGGTGAGTGTAGATACAAGGAGGTGATTATAATATTATGGCTGATCTGTATATATATATATCTGTATATATGTATATATATATTCTTTTTTTTTTTTTTTGACAATGTTCACAGTAAAGAAGAAGATGCTTTTAAACTTCAAATAGTGAGGAATGTGAAGCTGAGTTCACTGAACTTTAAATAATAAGTTAAAACCCAGATGAATCATTTATTTATGTCATATTACAAGTTCAGTGAATAATTCAAGTTAACTAAGTTACTTACAGTTCTAAGTCGACACGCAGCCTCGTGTTTGACGGTGTTGATTTTTGGGCTTTCCTCTAATCATCATATTTTTGGCATTTCTGCGTCTGCATTCATTACTGAATTTGAATTTAGAATGGCGTGTGGTTCATATGCTTGTGTCTACAGGAGCATGTCCATTGTGGCTGAAGTGGAAGCACTCACTTTAGAGCAGCCTCTAATTGACACAGACTGCAGCACAGCCCCTAATGACATCCATGCACTTGAGTTGCCATTGAAAAAGCAGAAACGTCGGCCTCTCTCCATTTTTATTACTCCTCTCCAAGGTCCATCGAGGTCCATTTAACGTAACTATGGCCCACCAACCAGCACCCCCCTCCCCAACACCATCCCCCCACCACACACACATTTTTCCCTCCCTCTGTCCATCTTGTGTCTTTTCCCTTTAAAGATGTGATTTGGGCATACTTACGCTGGCTGCTTTCAGAGTAAGCTGTTTATCTGCTACTGCTTGAAGTGCTTCCAGGGCTTTGGAGCCGGGAAAGGTCAGTGTGTGAGGGAGAAAGGGGCGAGCGAGTGCGGCAGCAAGCCCAATGGGTCTGCGAGTGTTTTCACCTCCGTCAGCCTGCTGGCCCCTGGCACAGAGCGAGCAGGTTGGGTTAGCGTTGTTATCGGCTGGATTCAGCGTGCGGAGGCTATTATGGTAATATGAGCTGAGGCTGGCACAGCTCAGTGAGTGGGCTCGCCGGAATGAGAAGTGTTTGCTGGGGCCATGGAGGAGCACTGGGGCCTCTTTGCTGGCCGCATCGCTTCAATGTCCTGGAGAGATGTTCACATTTAGATATGTAATCCCCCAGCACATATCCAAAACATGCAGTCAGGGTCTGACAATGAGATTTTGCCTAAACAGGGATTTAAAAATAAATAAGAAAATAAATAAATAAATAAATAAATAAATAACTGATTCCTGGCTATTGCTGTTTTCGGACAGAAGGCCAATGGCATCCACTGTTTATGTGTGTGTGTGCGCATGTGCTTGTGTGCATTTCCAGGACTGAACGCCCTTCCTGCATACATTAGGGCTGAACTGATCCATGTCCAGAACACTATAAATTATCTTTTTTTACTAATAGGGCCAAAACATTTGTTCTTGCTTCCTGAGGTTGAAGTTATTACCAGGTTTAGGACTTGACCCATCGTTAACAAAATGGTTATGAGACCATTGACGAGTTTCAAGCTTGGTTGCGCGTGTGACATAAGCAAGGATGGGCCTTATCGCTGTACCTGACTGACCCAACAGCCACGATTGTGGACATTCAGTGAGCAGTGATGCCCAACATGAGTCATCCTGTTAGTGGCAGCACCAGTGGCAGACGGCTCCACGACACAGGACCACATGCACGCAGACCGTAACAGCGACTGCCCTTAACACCATGTTAACGTCGCAAAGACTACAATGGTGTTGTGCCAGACTGTCATGGAGGGACTCAGAATACCATTAGTAACATCTACAGACATCTGGCATGTTGTGTTAGCAAACATGGTGCCCCGACACCATACCGAGAGACTCTACTTCTGTATGTGTAGCTTAATTAATATTGCCTGTATATAAATGACTATTTATTTATTGTTCCTGGTGACCTTTATCTTCCTTCCCAGTAGCATTGCAATCCCACACGTCTTTCTGGGTGCAACTATTCTTTTGATGGTGACTTGTGTATTTAAATGTAAGGCTTAATGGGGTT
This sequence comes from Prochilodus magdalenae, assembly GCA_024036415.1. NCBI lineage: Eukaryota > Metazoa > Chordata > Actinopteri > Characiformes > Prochilodontidae > Prochilodus > Prochilodus magdalenae. Next base: position 888,584 of record JAMWET010000178.1, on the reverse strand, counting down.
TTTCTTTTTGAATACTTTTTCTTTTTCTTTTTTAAGGAGAAAACTGTAAGATTTCAGTAATGTTTGGGTATTACGGTTGTGCTGTTGATAATATTAAGCAGAGATGGGCACTCGAGTTAGCGACTCGAGTTCGAGTCGCACTTGAGTCGCATATAAATAGACTTCAGACTTGACTTGTAACTCGCAAAAGACTATAATGGTGTTGTGCGACTCGGACTCGGAGGGACCGAAATAAACACATGAACATCAAGTTTTCTTGCCATCAACCATGGTGCCCGGAAGTGACAGAAAAATAATTTCTGTATGCGTATGCGGTTATGTGTACTTTATTTCGTTGATATTGGGACACGGCCCGCCGGACACGGTACGACAATCACAACATCCGGCTTCAGATCGGGTGCGTGATGTCAGTGAGCGGCGCGCAAGTGTAAACACATGTAAGGCTGTAGCATGGCTTCGGCGTTTTGAGCGTTCGTCGTACGGGGTAGCCTTTGGTTACAGGGAATTCAAAATCCTAGCACATAACAGAAGAGTGGCGACGTGCAGAGAGTGTGGGAGACAGATTACAGACACTGTATCCACCACATCAAACTTCATAAGGCATCTGAAAACACACCCGGATAGGTTTGTGCTAGCCGCTTAGCCGTTTAGCCCTCATTCCAGCTATATAACATACAGTGTTAACCCCTGCAGTTGGCAGGAAACAGGAAGTGTTTGAGGCAGAGTATGGTGCCGAAACAGGAAGTGATATTGCTTCTAGTTTGTTCTGTTTGAGAGTTGTAGAGCATGTCGTTTTTGTGAATAAAAAATATTGTAAGGAAGAAAAAAAAAAATACAGTTGTGTTTTCACACTGTTAATCTGTTGTGTTTTTTTAATCTACACTTTATGCTACAGTTACTATATATGCTTTGTGTAAATTGACTGAAGACTTGACTTGGACTCTAGCCTAAAGACTCGTGACTTGACTTGGACTCTAACCTATAGACTCGTGACTTGACTTGGACTTGTATTTTGTGACTTGTGGCCATCTCTGATATTAAGTCATGCCTATTAGTAGAATAACCTAAATTAAGATATAGGGCTGGAAGATTTTAGTCTAAAGTCCAAGCCAGTTGAAAGTCAGAGGTGAGAATTGAGCACTAGCTTTAAGTCAGTTTGGTAAAACCATCCATACGTAGTGCATACGGGACACAAACTGTACAAACTGACCCTGTATACAACAAACATGTGGCCGGGGCTGTGATATGGTGCCTCTCCAATCTTCATCCTTGAGCAGACCAGTCCAGTAGGCCCCCCGCCGGACCCATGTTCACTTTTCCTTCTCTTTCAGCCCGCATAACACCTCGCTCATTTCGGTCACCCTGAATAGGTAGCAGCATCATTTTGCCCCCATTTCAGCCCATAGTTCTCCTGCATCGCATATTACACACAGCAGGCTTTCAGCTATTCAAAGCAATAGCAATCACACCTGCCTGCATAGACTCCAATCCCAGCTGTTTTTTTTCTTTCTGAGCGAAATGGTGCAGTATGCCCAGGCGGCGATTCTTTTCCACGGTGATGTGGCTGGGCTGTTTTAGCTTAAGCTGCACTTTCCACTTTACTTACCTTGGCCTTGTTTGGCTCACCAGTAATGAGGTCCAAGGGAGCACAGCTTGCTTGCCACTGTGCAGTTTTGCGTCCCCCGACAGGCCGAGTTAACTCGCATTAGCCCCAGGTTGGAAAATCATTTACTCCTGCTCATTGGGATCTGAGATGCCATTATTGCTACACTGTGTTTATAGGCTTCCCCAAGGATAAAGCAACATTTAGATTACCTGGCCTCATCGCGTGTGCTGCGCGGGCTTGTGTGTGCGTCCGTGGCTGTGACGGATCTCGCCTCCGCATTTAAGCCTGGAGGATTCTGCTGACCCAAGACTAACCACTGCTTTACTCTCCTCTCCGGACTTGCGGTATAAGCCAAGGTTCTGGCCATCACGTCAGACAGCTCCGGCCTCTGGAACGTTCCACTCCTCTCCTCCTCGCTCTCTTTCATCTTCATTTAAAGCCTCTTTATTGTCTGCGGGTCCGAAATTGCTGTGTGTCTGGTTTGCATGCGCGGAGCGTCGAAATTGTGCGCCCCCGAACTGAAACAGAGGAAATATGGCCACGAGTAGTCTCCCACGTCTTTGAACTGCACCATGAATCTTACATTTGAACCTCTTAAAAACACTTCAAAGATGAAAAGCTCCGCTTCAAAGGCCTCGCGTTGCCTCGACAATCCTTGCGGAAGAATATTTAAAATTATATTGGGTTTAAGCATGCGCATTATCTCCGAACCTATGAACCCTGTTGCTTTCGACCCGTGTTTCTCCTACCATGGGGGAAGCTGAAATGACTGTGCTTGCTTAAATGCCTATAAATGGAAATTGTAATTATTTTGGGCCGCCACTTCAAAGGACTGTGTTTCACGACCTGGATATGTTAGCATTACAACGCACTAGAGGAGAATTACTTGAGTTGTGTTCAAGTTCACCTTCTCACCTGGCTTCTGATCGGTGCACATGTGAGCCACTAGTCAGGCTGTGAGGAGGATCTTGGCTTAAAACTAGCATGTGATTTGTTGTTGGTGGAATTCGGTAGTGTTCTGAATTGCAACTTGAAATACACTCATCATCAAAAGAATAGTTGCACAGTAGCCGCTCCCAGAAGGAATCCACAGACAGGAATGAAACTTGGTGTGTAGGTTAGACATTGTGAGACATGTGAAGGATTCAAGTTTGATGCTCTGCTGTGCATGTGATATAAGCAAGGATGGGGCTTATCACGGTACCTGACTGACCCAACACCCACAGTTGCAGACATTCAGCGACCAGTGATGCCCACCACGTGTCACCCTGCACGATGTGGGACTGTTTGCTCGCAGACCATTACAACGACTGCGCTTAATTCTACATCAGCATCACCAAAGCATGCGATGGTGCCGTGCCAGACATGTCATTGGGAGAACAGTGCAGTATGGAAAGTGTATCCAGACCGAATGCTATTGTAAAGCATGCATTAAAGGAGCAGTCTGTAACCTCTAGTGGTGAAGTGGCGACCTACAGAATTCTCCCATACACCCCCCATCCCTAAAATCTATGTGGGCAGGCATATCTTCCATTGCATGAGTGCTCCTTTCATCTTGTCGCTCCTCTGACAGGGAGGAGGATTGAAGGATCAAGTTTGAAAATTGGTTACTCGTATTACCTACAGCATAGAATTCCAGAACCGATGTTCTAGATTAGTTGGTTGTTCTACCCATCGACTGGTCCTACCAAGCATGCACATATTATTAGTCCAGTGTAGTAACTCTGTAGTAACATTATTTTAAATTTTGTATGTTTTTATTGTATTGCATTAAATGTGGATTCAGGTCACACCCAACTTTATAATCACTGCTTCCACCTTCGAGATGCATCATCAGATTGTAGCACTGCTTTAAAAGGTGAAGAGACATTTTTACAGTGTGTGCAGTGATGGTTACATTTTCCATTTTGGCCATAGAGCTGCTTTAAGAGTCTTTTGTTTAGGTGGAGTGTTATAGACACGTAGCATGGCAACTTTACAGGAGAAGCCAAAAATCTGATTTAATTTAATGTAAGTCAATGGAACCAGAATTTTTTCCAAGCAGTTTTGGGCCCTTTCTGTTGGTCCATTCATCATGAAATCCTCACACAGTGTAAACAGCAGCTGTTGTGTTCAAATGATGCATAAAAGTAAAAATCAACAAAAAAATGGGGGTATGTGTTGTTAATTAGACAGCAGTGATATGTTTACTGCACTCCTGTTTACTAGCTTAGGATATGGAGAAAGCAGCTCCCGGAAACCCTGAGTTTAGATCCAGCCTTAATTGAACTTCTCCAAGCTAGGCTCATCTAAATAGTACAGTCCCCTGAAATTTAGAGATCTAGACTCAGCAGGATGGAACATTTCCCGTAGTCGGCCTTGCACTATCATCATGAAAGCCCCCCCCCAAAAAAAGTGTGCCCGGGGTTCTCCTTAGTGCGCTGCTCACTCTCACCAGCACTTACTTCTCATTTAAAAGTAATCTTCAAATGCACCCGTCGCTTTGCCTCTCCAGATTCATGGCAAACGCCCTGATGTTGCACTGATAATTAAGATGCCTTTTAGATGGCAAGAGGGAGGGATAAAAGAATCATTGAGAAGCCTTGTGACATTTAGACACTCCTTTACCCCCAGCCGTGCAGTCGGAGGAGACATGGCACTCTCTGAATTATTAAGCAGTTGTCTCAATAGAGACCTAGTCTGTCCTGTGTATTTATTTATATTAGGGCTTATTATTCTCCATGCTTTCTGATAGAGAGAGACCAGCGACTATGGGCTGACACCAAGTCAGCGCCGCAGACGCTAATTGCAGGGGAGGTGATTGGTCACGTTTGGGCATAATGTCATTTAAAGCTAATAATTAGTGTTGAGGGGGTTATTTAGTGTTGCCGTTGATTGCTTTTATTGTCATAATTGAGATTATGTATCAGTAATCTCACTGTTTCTTATTATATGATGGATTGGATGAAATCCCTGCTTTACAAGTAAAGCCTCTTATTTTCATCATGCTGATCTGCCTATTACTCAGTGTCAGTAAAAATTACGCCAAGTCAATTATGAAGGGATATCAGGATGTATCCGAATGGGGTTGTGTTTTCTGTTATTGCATCTGAATATTACAGGGAATTCTGTGGATGTGTGCAGTTAAAGGCTTGGTAAAGTCTTTCAGAGTGACTTGAAATATAATAATAATAATATAATAATATAATAATGTGAAATATATCTTTCTAGAATTAGTATGTTGAAGCAATTGCCGTTTATACTTGGGCATAGGAATTCTGACCTGTGCATTGAACCTACCTGTGCAGTGATACATACACACACACACACACACGTAGTAAATACACACAGTACAGGGCAATAGGCATACTAACCTGGAGCAGTGGGCAGCCCTATACACAGTGCCCAGGGAGCATTTGGGGGTTAGGTGCCTTACTCAAGCGCACTTCAGTCATTTCCAGTCGGTTCAGGGGATCGAGTCATTGGTTTACAGTAGTTTGAGATTATGTTTTGACCATCACCGTATAACCTGTTGACTGCAGAGTGATACCTAAAGGAGCGTTAGAAGGCAAAGTGGTCCCTGAAGAAAGTCCTTTTGTTAGCATCATTAGAACTGAATATTAAAAGCTCAGAGGACAAGTATCGGTATTAATGGTATGGTTACATTTGCATCGTGGACATAGCCCCCCCTGTTTCCCCTCACTACCACCACTGCAAGGACGTTTGAGTGACCACGTTTCTCTCAAATAAACCACTTGTGAGCCTGAGTGAACGAGGGATGTGCATTTCAGCCTATTTTGACATTCATGTATCTGTAACAACAGAAAGGAGAGAAACAGACTTCTAGCCAAAATCAGCACAGGGCTGTTGGCTTGAGCTATAGAAGCTAAAACTTTAGCGAAGCAAATGAGCTACATGGTACATCACCTTTTACACTAGGTCTGTAGTTCTCCTTAGGCGAGGTGCGAACATGTTACTTTAAGCGAGATGTTGTTTTGCACCGTTTCTGAATGTGGCATACATCAAACAAATTAGTCCAGGATGAGACCAAGCTGGGACAGAGTGGGCCAGACTATGTCTGCCTCGGCATCTTAAGCCCTCCTCAAGGTGGAATAATTTGGAGGATCCTCTTCCCAAGTTTCCCCAAATAGCCCGGTTCGTGACATCATTTACAAGGCGTATACAACCGCAACCTCCCCAATTCTGAACAATAACAACACGAGTGCACTGGCGTACACGGGAGGCTTTGGAGTTCATTTCACTGCACCTTGTAATTCAACCATCATGTTAAAATCTCACAAAATTCGTACCTGACTTAAGTGCACCCAGGTGGGTGACAATAGGAATATAGGCAATATGCGGCCTTTCCTGGTTTTGGAAGAAATACTGGTTCCTCTGGTTTTGAGAAAATCTGAGAAAATGATGTTTACTATTGAACTGCATTGCTAGGCTTCAGGGAACCAGACATGTGGACCCTGTAGTCACCTCACCATCTCCTCATCTGTTGTCATCTCTGAGGCTCATGATCAGGGCCAGCTCAGTACAGTCTGTAGTGTTGTAGTCTTGACCTGGTAGGTGGGTCTGGTGAGACCAGTTCGACAGTTCTAGGGTGAAAGCTGTTCCTGAACCTGGTGGCTAGTTGTTACACCCTGTCTTGTCTTCCCCCGTTTGTCTGTCTTCTCTGGTTTTCTGTTGCTTGTCACTTCCATGTGCCATTTGTTGTCCTGTTACATGTGCTTCTGTTTGTTTTGTTTTTTTGCTCCTCCTGTCTCCACCCTCTTGTCAGGGCCCACACCTGTCCTTAGTTTCTAGCTCCACCCCTTCCCAGGTGTTCCTTGTTAGTTCTTGTTCATTTATACTTCCTGCTGTTCCCTTTGTGCTTCCTTGGTGTTTTGTCCCCATGCCTGTTGTTTTTGTAACCCTGTTTCAAGTTGTTACTTAATACTTGCACTTACATCCTGCCTCCTCATCCTGACCCCATGTAACAATGATTGCTGGACTGTGAGCTCTACGAGTCTACAACTCCTCGTACTTCTACACATCTCTAGACTGAACTCGGAATTCCCCTTTAATTCTTGGCGTGTGTATTTTTATGTGCAGGCTGTATTCGGGGCAGTGGTGTAGAAAGAAAGCCCACCCTCCATCCGGTTAGAGGCAGTTACTGGCCGGCCATGCCAAGCGATCGCTTAACATGTTCGCCCTCCTACAGTTTCATTAAGCACGCACGTCCACCCTCACACACGTGATGCATACAGTGTATTAATCCATAATACCCTGGCGCCGTTACACACAAGCCCACACAGGCCTGTCTGCCTCAGATAGCAGCGGAGGAGGAGTGTGACCTTGCTCCAGCAGCGACCATGCTTCAGCAGGGCAGGAAACGTTGCTAACACGCTCCTGGTGCGACAGCAAAAAGGCCCCCTCCGGAAACACATTGCTCATTGGAAGCATGAACCCCAGCAAGCCCCATGAGCCAAAGAGACGACAGAAAGCCACAATTTGCTCCTCCGCTCTCTTCTGTTTTCTTCCACTTCCCTGTCACTGCCCCGGTGTGTTCCCTTCTCGGTTATTTCTGCCCTGCTTCGTAGCAGTTCACCGTCGCTCCCCAAAGCCCAGAAGTCTCACATTCACTAATGGATTACAGTCTTGGTGCTCGGCCATTAGACGCTCAGTGCGTGGGCACCTACACAGAGAGCTTGTTTACAGAGTTAACGGAACGCAATTATGCTTAGTTAGCTTAGAGTTTGTTTACATGGAGTGCTTCCCACCTCTAGTCGTTTGTCATGTTGATATTATATTCATCAGGATCGTTTTACCTGCTCTCCAAAGTTCAGCCCGTCAGTCTTTTATCAATAATACATTCCGCTTGCAGAATATGGAACATATACCGTGGTTTTGGACCATTTCGTTTGAAGAACCATGGGAGAAGACGTGTCTCGTGGTCATGGGAAAGATGCTACTGTGATTCAGGAGAGGCAAGTCATTGGCTTGTATCAAACTAAGAATGACTAAGAATGACTGGGATAGGGCTGGAAATGGTCAGACGGCGTATTAAAACCTGGAATGATGTATACTTGAATGTCCACACAGCAGGATCCCACAGGATTGGGACTAAACTGAGCTGTGAGGTCATAAGGCAACCACTTATTAGTGAGGCTAATCAGCTTCAGTTTGCTAGGGAGCATAAAGATTGGACTCTGGAGCAACAGTAAAGGTCATGTGGTCTCATGAGTCCAGATTGGCCCGATTGACCCTACTGTGATGGGCGTATCCGGGTAAGAAGAGAAGTGCATGCAGCTATGCATCGTGTCTACCGAACCAGCCTCTTAAGGCAGGGTTATGAACTGGGCTTGCTTCAGTTGGTGAGGTTGAGGCTCAGCAGCATCAAATCAGCTGACCTCTCGAATGTACCGAATGACCAGTTATCCGTCCAATGCATTTTCTCTTCCAAGCCAAGATTCATCGGGATCAGTTTGTGAAAGAGTGATTCTTCACACATGCATGGACCACCAAAGGACCTCAACCAAGCTAAAAGTCTTTGGGAGTCTGTGTTGAGACGGACTTTACAGAGTGACATGACTCTCCCGTCATCAATACAAGATCTCAGGCAACAATGAATGCAGCTGTGGAGAGAATAGGCATTGTGTCCCTTTATTTTTGGCCAGGCATTGTATATAACGATATTTCACATTGTACAAATACACAGCTGTAGCATTATACATTATGCAAACCCCCAGCATTCACCCATAGGGTCAGTGTTTCTGATAAAATGGACTATTAGTGTAGCTGTGCCTAATAAACTGGTGGTGTAGTCCATCTGGAGATCTGTTGCATACTCCAGCGTGTGAATGTTTGCAATCTTCTAATCTAAGGAGTGAAAGTGTTCGATATTTCCCTAACATGCTCCGGCAGCTTGTTGTTCTCGGCTCCTATTGGAAAAGTGTCTCCTATTCCCAGTGCCAATTGGCTCTCAGCCTCTGATACCCCCGTTGCCCTGGTTTCACAGTCTCTCTGCTCTCCTCTCATTGGCTCAGAGTTTGCCAGCTTTTTTGCTCATTGGTTCGCGACTTCGATGGCATCAATGCCGTGTCACTGAGGCGCAGGCTAATTTACGCTTCTTACCCTCGTGTGTCAGAAATCAATCCGCTCTCTCATATTATAATGTTAATTATTGCTCCTCGTATTGGAGATGGTCTCGGGGAGGCAAATAATAAACACACTAGCAGAACCTCGCGCTGGTCGTTATTAGGCTGATAGCCTGATAAGTGGATGCGCGCTTTATGGGGTTTTGTGTCTTGTTGTGTTATTTGTTAAATGCTGTTAAACATTAATGATCCTTGAGGACATCGTGTTCTCAAACTGCGTCACCCTCTTCTGTGTAAAAGTCAGAGACCACCTTTTATTTTTTAATAATAATTATAAAAATAATAATAATAATAATTTTACACATATACAGACCCAAGCACTTTATTAGGTACACCTCTAGCTACACTCGGTGTCCATTTTATCAGCTCCACTTACCATATAGGAGCACCTTGTGGTTCTACCATTACAGACTGTAGTCCATCTGCTCCTCTTCATACTTCCTTCAGTTATCCTCCTTCAAACTTACTTTCATTTTCCCCAAGAAGACCCCAGTCTCAGTCTCCTCAGTCTTAGAAGTTAGTTTACCATTTTCTGCTTCTCGCAATCCTATTAATCCCAAACCCATTCAGTGATGTGGAGGTCTCCATTGTTTTCTGCCATCAACCAGCATTTTTGGGAGTGTCCGTCTCATTGTCTCCATAGTCAGTCCATTGTTTCTAAGACCTTTCACCAGCATAGCTTTGTTGTATGTTGTCCGTTGGGGGTGGATTTTCTTCATAGCACAGAGCTTCTTGAACAGCTACACATCCTTTCAGACCTCCATAGCATTGAGGTGTCCTCTCAGAGGGGGTGGATGGGCTAACACCTGTGCTTTTTCAGATTTGAAGTGGAGGTGGAGCTTGATGTTCTCTTCTCTCTCAAAGATGAAAGCTTTAAGTCCTGTTTATTTAATGGGGACAATTCTGGTGGTCGACCACGTCTTTCAGATGAATGATGAATACTACCGTATGCAGTCAAATTGCAAGTTTTGCTGGTTTCCTTAGTGGAAATATGTTATATAAGGCATTTGGTGCACAGCTTTTGATAATTTGCAGTTTGGTTTCGACCTGTTGGAAGAAATAAAACATTAAGTGTTATAGTAGCTTGCTGGATAAAATAAGTGACCTGTGACTGAAACATACCTAATAGGGTGTAATACCTTCACAAGCACCAAAAACAGCTCTGATTGGATTTGGCATGGACTGGACAAGTTTCTGGATGTAGGCCAGATCAGTGTTCAGACACTCTTGCCTCAAAGACTTGTGCAGGTGGGCCAGATTTGGTGGATGCCGTGCCTGGCATAGTTCTGAGAAGAATTTCCTGTGAACTGGGATTTTAGCCACTGCTGGTAGACCCGTATGACCGTATGCTTCCATACACCTGCAGATTCAGCTACTTCCTTCACACTATGGTCTTTGGCCACGCCCAAATGCAGTCACTCCTTTTTAGCCCATCATTAACACACATGGAACGAGACATTCCCTGTACTGTAGCACCTCTTCTCAGTCTGTGGATCCCATCACTCACACCCACATGGGTTTATAGCCCCTTCATCTTCGTGCAGCGCCACCTGCAGGAGCCTGAAGTTACTACCATCTTAAAGACACGATGATGACTTTTTATGTGTGAGCTTATGTGCTGTGATTTTCACCCAGGCCACATTTTACATTTAAGACCCCGCCGCCTACCTACATTAATTCAGCAAATGAAAGTAATTGAGCATTACAGTGTGTAGATGTGTGTTCACTGTAGAGGACATGTTTACTTTTTCAAATCAACAAAACAGGTCATCGGACCAGGGTGCTCTAACTTTTGCATATAGTTATGTTGACTGTGATCTGAATGACTGACTGACTGAAGCAAATTTGGAACCAAGATACAGAGAAGGCTTTAAACGTGAACAGCAGCAGCAGCGGAGGAGCAGAGCGGACAGGCTGGGTGTAGATGGATGAAGAAGCTCAGACAGATATTGAGTGCCAAAGCCATGAAGGGCTGTGAAGGTTATGAGAGGTTATTTTTATTGAATCTGGGATGAAACAGGTGACCAGTGCGGTTGACAGAGGAGGGTAGTGATGTTGGCTGACCGTTTGGTGCCTGGGAAAGTTGCTGGGTTTCGAGTGTGTTTTCGGGAAGGCTGATCGCACAGTCAAGACGTGAACTGACAGGATGGAGTACGCATTGATGATGCGTAGGATGTGGAGGTGTGCACTGCTGTCAGTCCAGTATATCTGCATACTTTATGAATCTTGTGAACAAGTGAACTGCTTCAGATACACAGTGTATCAATAAATGACCAGATGGCAATAAAGCAATGACGTGCTGTACAGAGATCGCGTGAGGCATGAGTCCGACTGATGCAGTGTTCTCTTTCTTCTGTTTGTCTGGGACACGTTTATTATTATCATTATTATCTGTGATAAACTCTCACTCCTCCTCTCCATTTCTCTTCTCTGCAGGCTCCCAGCTAGCCCCCCAGACCCCTGGGAACATACCTGACACCCACTCTGCCATCAACCAGACTGCCGTGTCCCAGGAGAGAGGTAAACCTAACAGAAATCACGATCCAGTGAATTCACGTCTCTGATTTTCAGGCATTTCCGCGCGGATGCACACCTGGATCACGGTCCCTCCGAAAAGGGAACAGACAGGAATCCACGAGCAGCCTAAATTACCCGAATTCACTGTGCTCCTCATTAAACACAATAGGGGTCAGATTATTCTCAGTGTTAACATTTTATTTCTGCTGTTTACAGTTTAGCGGTAATTAGTGTTTCCGTAATTAGTCCTGTTATTGTAGCAGAAGACTTTGTCTCCAGTTCGGTTGTATTTTGATAGTTTTCTTGGTTCGGTGCTCTAATCATCATTCCTACAAATGTGCTAAAGGAAGTACAGTAGATCACAGCACTCCTGAAAGCCTGTCAGAGAAAACCCCACGGCATGGACCTTTTTTTTTTTCTTTGTTTTCTTTTTTTAATGGAAGCTGTCGGTGGGGGCAAACATCCACTGCAGTCTTCTCTTTTTTCTGATGGTGGTGCATTTTTTTACTCTTGTCTTCTTTGTGCTTCTTGTTTTTAGTAGTTTATGCTGTAATGGTTAGTACTTCTAGTCCTGGGGCTAATGCAGAGTCAGAAATTCATTGTACAGTGCAGCTGCTTGTTTTTCTGTGTATATGATAATATTGCTGGAATCTCGAAGTTAAAATCAGCATAACATCTCTAAATAAAGCCTATTAGATCTAAAATCAGCTTTTAGACTTACTTATAAGATAGCTTTTCCAAAATGCTGACTCAGCATTTCGATATAATTGGCTTGTTTGACAAAATGTTGACGTATTTTATCTAAATAATGCCTCATTTTTAAAAATTATCTTAAAGTAATGCTTTAGTGTGTATTAACAAATAATTTTATATATTATTTCGGTTCAAATGTTGAAACACTGGCTTTCTTAAATTGTTGATTTCAGTGTAATTGGCTTGTTTGAAAAAATATTGGCTTAGCATATCTAAATAATTCCTTATTAATTATTATTTTCAGATATTGCTTTGTTGTCTTGTGAAATAGACTCCAGTTCAGTCATTTCTCTCTTAAATATTGACTTGACTTCTCCCAAATAAAGCTGTACAGGGGTTGGAGAATGAAACTGAAACACCTGGTTTTAGACCACAATCATTTATTAGTATGGTGTAGGGCCTCCTTTTGCGGCCAATACAGCGTCAGTCCTGCACAGTGGTCAGAGGGATTTTAAGCCATTCCTCTTGCAGGATAGTGGCCAGGTCACTACGTGATGCTGGTGGAGGTTCGTCCTTCTTGGTGGTATGCTAACATTACCCTGGATACCGTGGCTCTTGATGCATCACAAAGACTTGCTGTCTTGGTCACAGATGCGCCAGCAAGACGTGCACCAACAGTGTGTCCTCTTTTGAACTCTGGTATGTCCCCCATAATGTTGTGTGTATTGCAGTATGTTGAGCAGAACTGTGCTCTTACCTGCTAACTGAACCTTCACACTCTGCTCTTACTGGTGCAATGTGCAGTTAATGAAGATTGGCCACCAGGCCGGTCCAATTTAGCCATGAGACCTCCCACACTAAAATGACAGGTGTTTCAGTTTCATTGTCCAACCCCTGTATGTCCTACTAAAAAAGTTGATGTAGTATAATGCTTCATTTTATCAAAACGTTAACCTAAAATTCGAAAATTTAACGAGTTATTAAATTGCAGGTACATACCTCAGGATAATTACGTGTTGCTACCAGATCCAAATCTATTTTTCCATATAGTATGACAACATGTAAAGAATTTATGTTTGGTTTATTTTTTTCAACCAAGTAAGCCAGTAATAATCAGTCCAATATATGAAGTCAGTTTTTTGAGCAAACTGTAATTATTATTATTATTTAATTATGAATTATTTTGTAAATATTTTGTAAAAAGAGAGAAAAAAAAGCCAAGGGATCCATAACTAATAGAGTGAAGCCTTTTTGAAAGATAAACTTTTTTTTTTTTTTTACAGAAAGGAAGTCTACTGTCTGTGTTTGTGTTCACTTTGCCTCCCTCTTTCGTCTTTCTTTCTTTGTACGCAGTGTCTTTTCGACCTCTAGAGGACGGTGGTTTGCATTATGCTATTTACAATAAATGATGGAGTCCGGTCTCGCAGCCATGCTGCCGCTCCGAGCTCATTTCATTGCTATAAATTCAGCTGAGCGACTCTTTCCCCCCTTGCTTCACCACTCGGATCATTGTTGTCCAGCTAAGAGCCGAGCTTTTTGAGCCAAGCATGTGCTCAGGCTGGTGGTGTGGGGACGAGGAGGGGTGGTTGGTGGATGTTGGAGGGGACTGGGGTGTGTGGGGGGGTGGAATGCATTATTTGCTTTTAGCACTGTCTGCGCAGCGTTCTCTCTCTCTCTCCATCCATTTTCCAGGCAATTTAAAACGCGGTATTACACAGTGTTTTTTTTTTTTCCTGAACTCCCTTACGTTAATGGAAGCAAAACATTACAATAATGTCCCCCCGTTAAAGCTACTCTCTCTCTCTCTGGCAGCCTAAGCACTTTCAGCCCTTGTCTCATCATCCGCTGCCTGCAGACGGCTAGCCGGGTACCGCTGCCCAAGCGGAACAGAGTGCAGGGGAGATGACCGGCCGCCTGTCTGTGTGCGTTTGAAAGGACCCACTCAATAAAAAAAGGAGCTGGCCCTGTGCTCGACACGCGCACGCTCTTACGCTGCCGCTTGCTGCTCTGCCGAACATTTCCATTTAGCCTAATCTGGAATATTACTGTGCGGAGCCGCCCGGCAGAGGCAACCTTTCACATCTGAGTGGATTGGAGGACCTTCACCCACCCCCACCCCAGCATCTCCCGCCCCTCCCCTTTTAGGTCTGTTTGCCCAGGGGTTTTAAATGTAATAAAGTGCCACTCCAGTTAAATATTGGGTCCAGTGAGGATTGTTCTAAATGTCAGTTTTTCCTAGCTACTCAGCTGCTGAATACTCCCACAACGTTTTATATTTATTTTTCTCCATTTCCTCCCAATTTAGTTATAGTTAAATCCCTGTGTGGCCGCCATCAGAGTCTGCATCGCCTGCTTTACTCTGGTAGGCCGAGGAACAGCAGCACTTTTTACACTCGTGGCCACACGGAGTTGTCGGGGGCTCGAGGGAGGACGGTAGTTCCTACATCATCTGGCTGGTGTTGAAGGGACCAGAGTTTAATGAGTTCAGCTAGCGTTCACACAAAGCTGCATATCATCGCCGTCCGAAAAAAAGAAGCAGCTCCAAAATGCCAACTTTACAGGAGAGGCCAAAAACCTCATTTAATCCTAATGTAAGTCAATGGAACCAGATGTTTTTCCAGGCCGTTTTGAGCCATTTGTGTTGATCCATTCATCAGGAAACTTCTACACAATGTAAACGGCAGCTGCTGGGTTCCAATGATGCATAAAAGTCAAAATCAACAAAATATGGAGATACGTGTTTTTCATTGGACGGTGGACATGTACACAACAAGGCTGTCTCTTGGACAGGAGTAGAAGTTCACCCCAGATCTACACAAGCTTTGGTTCAATTGCACCGTTCACTGTATTTATGCTGAGCAGAGAACTAGAAACCGGTTAACCCCTTAAACCCCAGGCTGATTACAACCAAAGGCTTATTATTCAATACCCACATGGGCCACAGTGCAGACTGGCTTTACTCAGCACGCTTTGCCGAACAGTAGTTCTGGGCATTTTGGGGGTCAACAAAAAAGTTGAACAAAGTCCTCTTACAAAGTCCTCTGCTATTATCTGTCATTATAATAGCTGATTATTAGAACTGCTTATACAGTGTAAGCCCTAAAGGGAGGGAAGGGAAACCTGGTTTTGCATAAAGAATGGAGCATGTGGTAATGAGACAGGAGTACACACATCCAACTCCCTCCCACTTACTAACGTTTGTTGGAGTTCGGCCATCCCCAGAGTCCTGACAAGCGGATTACGCCAGGCTGGGGTTGTACCGAAAGCCTTTTCAGGGTCAGACCTAGAGTGAGGGGGCCAGCCAGCTGCTGTTCATTCTTCTTAATGATGTGTCCATATTCTTTAATAAATGGATATGTTTTTTTTGTCTGTTAAAAGGCTGTTTAGATCGTACCATATTTCTTTGGTTAAACTGCCAAACTGAAGGAACATCTAGCAACAAAGGCCTACCCTGGGAATGAAGCCAAGTCCCACATTTTATTCACTTTTGTGATGTCGGCGCTCATTAGCACTCAGAACTCTCCCTCTGGTTCTTATAGCTAAGTGGATGCTTGCTGCAGTGGAGGCTCTCGAGGAGAACTGGAGCTTTCCACTTTGCTTGTGTGTTGCCAGTTTGGTGATAGCTGATGCACCCATAAGTCTCCCATGAGCACTGTCCAGCCTGGTCCCCCGAATATGATGTATAAGCTGTATATGAATGACAGGGCTACAGTCTGTCTTGGAGACATGCAGCACACTGAGGCTGGGCTTCAGCCAGAGCTATGATGCAAGGTAGAACTGTAAAACTATGTCACCAGTGTTTTAAAAAAATCACCAAAGAACAGTCGCACCAATAGCTGCACCCTCAAGGAATCAGTCGTCAGGAATGGAACTTAGCATTGACATTGTGAAACATGGGAATGGGTCAAGTTTCACGCTCTGCCTCACATGTGATGTAAGCAAGGACTAGCTCTATTGCGGTACACGACCGAATCAGTAGTGACGATTGCACACACTCAGTGAGCAGTGAGGTCCTCCATGAGTCATCGTGTTAGTGGTAGACGGCTGCATTACAAAGGACTTGCACGCAGACCATTACGCTGACTGGCCATAACACCACGTCAACATCTCCAGAGACTGTAATGGTGTCATTCCAAACTGACATGGATAGACTAAGAATGGCAGCAGGTCATCTTCAGTGATGGGTCATGCTTTTGTCTTGGTGAAGATGACCAAAGAATCTGTCTGTGGAGGCACTGTGGTCAGTGCCAAGATAAACAGCTTGTTGTCATACATCACGTGTCCAGTAGGACTGGTGTCAATCCACCCCTACCGCAAAATCTGCTGGAGCTGTGTGGGGATATTCAAGCTGCATGGGATGGATTATCACAGGACACCATTAGGAACCTCTATAGCTCCATGATGCTGAGACGTCTGGTATGTTGTGTTAGCAAACATGGAGGCCCGACACTTGAGACACTGCTTCTGTATGTGTAGCTCAATAAAGATTGATCATATCAGTCTGAATGTATCATCAGTTATTGTTCCTGGCCATCTTTATCTTCCTTCCCAACAGCACTGCACTCCCACACCTCCTTCTGGGTGCAGATATTCTTACGACGAGGAGTTTAATATTAGACTTTGCAGAGAAGGTGCTTTTCAGGTTTAATGACTGCCTCTTTAATTGAACCGTAACAGTGATGTTCAAACACTGCTAATTTGAGTCCACAGAAAACAAGTGCTTGACAGGAAGTGTGTATTTGTGCGACAGGTTTCTTGACCAACATGCAGAGGAGTCAGAGCCAGTATGGTCCTCAGTCAGGCCCACCCGTGTCCCCACACACTTCCACTGGGAGCCAAATGCAGCATGGCGTGAGTGGCTATCAGCAGGGCAACTCCACCGGCTCCTACGGAACCCCAAGTGGCCAGTACGGCCCTCAAGGTATGGACCATCCCTTTGTTGTTTATTGTTACCCATGCTCTCTCTTCCATTGTTTACTCGACCTCACTCACTCTGCAGTCCACATGAGAGTGTACTGGTGAGCATCTGAGTTTTCTGTAGGAAGTGGTGTAGGAGAGTGCATGCGCACCTCAGCTGGATTGGTTCTTGTGCAGCGGAGAAGTAGAGCCGAGGTTAAAGAGGTCAGCGGAATATTCATGAAGTTGAACTGAGAATGCTCCCCACCCTTTGTGTTTTCATTGGCTTGAATGAAATAAAAATGGACTTGCTGCTGTTATTAAAAGTTGCGCCCCGAAATTAATTTTAATGTCCCAGCTAATTATGGGAGGTCAGTGCTTAAGTGTCACCCTCTATGAAGTGCAGACTGTGCAGATGACTTCATTAGAAGTACTGTGCGAAGGTAAAGGAGGCCTCATTCGATTGGAGGAGGCTTCTTTGACCCGGTCTGGCCCGTCTTCGAGCACAAAAGGAGTCCGCTATGGTTTCACTCGGTTACTATAGTGACTGTGATGTCCACTCCACGGCCGTCCTTCAGAACCTCTCTCGGATCTCTGGCTGTTCTGACCCGCTGTCCAGTGCTGCAGTATTCTCCCACGCTGAATAGAAGCAATGGCTGTAATAATGGAGGAAAGAATGGGCCGGGAAAAGGAACGGAAGAAAAAGATGTTGGTTACTATTGCCGCTCTCATGGAATGTCAACATTGTTCCTGTTCTGGTTGGGTAGATAAGCCCATATGTGAGTATTTATACTGCTGTAATCCTTCAGTCACACAACAAAGGGAATATTATGATATTCATGTTGTGTGCTTTAATGTGTCATTGTGATAAATGCACAGACTGTTTTCCTTTCTTAATCTCCCTCCGTCCCTCCCTCTCCAGCATTGATGAATGGTGCATATATATTTGGTATTATTCCCATCCACCCTCTCGGTTCTCCTAATGTATTGCAGCGGGAATGATACCAATAATGAAAGCTTAAAAAGGCCTAAAGGGAGGGAAAGGGGAAACCTGGTTCTGCAACCAAAATGAAGCATGTGGTAATGGGACAGGAGTATCCCGGCCCATCTACCTCCCACGTGCTAACATGTGTATTGGAGTTTGGCCATCCCCAGAGTCATGACAAGGGCCTTTACACCGGGCTGGGGTTGCACCGAAAGCCTTGCCGGGTCAGGCCAGGGTGAGTGGGGCAGCCAGCTGCTGCTCATTGTTCTTGATGAAGTGTCCATCTGCTTTCTGTCTCGCCTCCTGCCAGAGAATTACTAACCCATTAAACCAACATGGAAATGGGCTCCAAGCCTCTGATTGCTCTGCTGTGGGCTGCTTGGGTCAGTGCCTGGAGGCGGGAGCCATGAGCGCCTTTGCACATACAGTGAATGTTTCCAGACAGAATTATGGCATCATCACAAAATTAGCATCAATGAAATCAGCTCTCGGTGGAAACCCAAATAAAAAGTAGAGCGTAGCTGTTAGACAATAAGCTTTTAGTGTCCCATTAGAAGGGAAAACAGTGTTTTAATACCTTATGGTTTTTTTATATGCCACGGTAAGCATTTCTTGTTTTTTCCTCAAAGCAGCCCTGGCTTTCCTCTCAAGCATATGCTTTATCTCTACTTACAACCACAAGAGGAACAACAGTTTTGCGCCAGAATGGCTTGCCTTGCCCATGTTGCAATTTGGAAGCAGAGAACTCAATCCCTGCCTGCCTTGAGGGGCTGAAGGTTTCGGATTGGGAGGAGGCCGAGTAGGGAGCCCTGAGGCACCTCGAGTTTCACCAGAGACTCCCTGCTGAGAGAGCTGCTGAGGTGGCTGGGAGAGAATCTCAGGCCCCAGGCCACGAGCGAGGGAGACTGGCAGAGGCAGCAAGTCAGAGAGAGGGAAAGAAAACTCATGAGTTAGAGGAAAAGGGGATGAGATGTCTTAACTGTCAAAAAAAAGGCAGAAAAGTATGACTTTTCTCAAAGCATCTGCCATAGAGGTCGTGTTCTTTGCTGTTTGATGGGTCCAGAGCAGCAGGACTGTAGAAGCATCGCACATGTAGCTCTCTCACTGTGCTGGCTTGTTTGCACTGGTATAATTTGTTGGATATATTTAGGCTAATAAAAAAATCCCTTGATGTTTTAATGGAATATTTATAAATACCACCCTTTTTACATTATCTATGACACCCATTAGAACTTCTATGCGACTTCGTTCAAGTTCCAGCATAATTAAAACTTCTGACAGTCAGTTGGACTTCACTGGCGAAGGTCGATTTGGAGACCAGAGTTTAAGCGTTTACCCGCGTATAAATAAATTCCTGAGGTAATTTACGTGTTGAAGTTTTAGTGCTGTTGACTGGAACGAGTGAATGGGGCCTGGGTGAAGAGTTGCTGAGGAGGCAGTGTCTCTAATCTGGTCGGTCACAGTCCTCTTCTCCTGCGGGAGAGTGGGGATTAAATACAGCTCAGAAACAGCGTCCTCGGAATGTGTGACCATGCCTCGAATTTCCATGTAATTGGTAACGCGCTGCAGTTTCTCCCTCCCTTCGGCCTGCTATGAATACCGCGGCTCCCAATGGCGAGCGCCTGGGAAAAGAGATGGTGGAGGATATCTGAAGGGCCGGGACTGATATAAAAAAAAAAAAGGCAGTGCTTCATTTTTTGCTTGAGAAAACACTAGAATAGCCAATACCGTGGGTCCGGCTGCTTTGAGAAGAAATAGAACCGTCGGTGGAATGAATCCCCAGATCTATTCAGTTATTTGTGGCAACACTCTGGGTTAAAGATGAGCTCCTCAGTGGCTGTAAAGGACAGAGCTTGAGATTGAGAGGCGGCCCTTATCACCTCTGAAGAGGGCCTGTTAGCCAAGCACCAGCAGTTCCGAAAATTAGCCATTTTCAGGGAGGAAGAAAGGAAAGTGGGAAAATATCACATGGACACTGACTGCCGGGCCTTGGTAAACTCAAATCATTTCTTCAGAGCAGGGCCAACAGTTTATTTTCCTCGACTGCAGGGTCTATATCCTGATATTACAGCTCTGAAGCGGGGGAATCTTCGATACACTCGAAACGAATTATTGCCAAAAATACTAAAACCATTGCAAAACATGAAGAACTGTGGCAAAAGCCAGAGATATAAATATAAAGTTATTTATTTTAAGGTGATATTTCAGAGATTAAATATAAAATTGCTCATATGCATAAGAAAGGTCAAAACCAAAGTGGAAAAATAGATTTCCACCCATCAGAAAACAGCACTGTCAGCTTTCATCTTTAAGAGAGTGAAGAAGATCAAGCTTCCCTCTTGCTTCAGATCTGAAAAGCTCGACAGGGCTTTCTGTCCATCCATCCACTGTGAGAAAACACCTCAGTGCTATGGGTCTAAAAGGATGGGTAACTGTCACTAAGAAGAAAGTTCCTAATCAAACAAGAAGCTACTGGTGGTTTCAGAACAGTCGAATGACCAACCCAGAGTCCAGACCTCTACATCACTGAATGTGTTTTGGAATTTGTGGACTGTGAAAAGCAGAAAATGCTAAACCAACGTCCAAGTTGTATTTTTCCAAGGTTTCTTTAAAAGGAACACTGGAAAATATGCTGCCATTTTGGCTGAAAAGTAAATAAAACAAAGAGTGGTCTCTGACTATGTACTGTGTAAATAACCTCACCAGAAAAAAAAAGAGGCAACTTGAATGTGGTAGTAATTTCAGGCTCCTGCAGATGGCGCTGCGCGAAGATGATGGGACTATAAATACCAGTGGGGTGTGAGTGATGGGATCCATAGATTGAGAAGAGGTGGCACAGTGCAGTGAACGTAATGTTCCATGTATGGAAAATGGCTCCAGAGCAGAGGTTAATGACTGGCTGCTATCAGCAGTGGCACAAATCCACAGGGAAGCCAACCACCAAATCTGGCCCACCTGACCAATTCTTCGATGCAGGAGTGTCTCAACGTTGATGTAGCCTACATCCAGAAGCTTGTCCAGCCCACACTAAATGAGATCACAGCTCTTATACTGTGCCTGAGCTTAATTTTGTGTGGGATGTTGTATTGTTATCATGCTTATTAAATGGGATGCAGTCTGGATATTGTGGATGTTAGTACTTAAGGGTCTCTGACCATCTACAGGTTGAAGAACCAGCACGAGTAGTCCTGTTTAATTGAGTTCTAGTGGAGTAGAGTATGTCACTGCTCTTAGAACCAAACCGTGTATCTCCAAAATACTAACAAAATACTACTATCTTTAATTTAACCAGACTTTTTTTCAAGTGTCAATTGATCATGAAATTTACACGCAGTGTAAAGAGGAAATTCAAAAAACAACCATTCAAAATCAAAAAACGACCAAAATGGAGAAATAAAGCCTACGTTTTTAAATGAGGAACTGCTAGTACACTGTGTCCCAATAGTGGGATATGTATTATGATATGATATATCCGCCATATCACCCATCTCTGACGTACAGATCAAATTCTAGTCAAAGTTTGAGAAAACAAAACCCTCCCTTGAAGTAATCACTGAGTCCACACTGCCTTGTTTACTGAAGGGGTCAGAACCGTATGGATGGAAAATGAATAGTGGGAGAGTTGAATATCCGTGTGAGGTCTGAGCACAGCTCTATGGGGGATGCGTAGACTGATCCTAAATCAGGGCAAAAGTGCAGCCAAAACACGCACGGTGTAAGTGAAGGCCGGGCTAGCCAAGCGAGAGTGAAGGCAGCTCAGCAGCTGTGCAGGGCTCTCCAAGGTCCAGCACTTGAGCCCTCACTGCAAAGAATACTGTTGCTTTGACAGAAATGTGAAGCAGCGTGGCAGATCAGCCTCGGTTCTTTTCAGAGTCACGGCCCGAGTGCACAGCACGAAAGCCTGGCTGCGTTTCAGCTTCAAATCCAGCTCTATTGTTCGGGCATCTCTGACAAATCGCCTCTTGTCCGAAGCAGCTATTTCGGTGTTTTCGCGTTCTGCGATCCGAACTCCCTGCGTGTAATTTTAGAAGTATTATGTCACCTCCATTCAGATGCCATACAAATCTCAGGTGGATTTCCCACATCACAGGAGCTCAATTCCTTCCCTTTTCATTCAAACGCTTTGTTGATATTGAAATTCCTTCTGTGATTTGTGTCAAGTTTTCTCAGTGTGCGCCGTGATTCATGTTTTTCTTTTTTTCCCTTTTTTGTCATTCAGAGCTGGGAAAGCCTCTAGGTCTTATAGGGACTTCATCCCCTTTTCCAGACATTCTCTGGGGATTAAACCGTGAGGTTTCACCAAAGCACCCATAATGAAATCAAAATAAATTCCCCTTCCCCTCAAAAACACTTATGTTCTTCACCACCCACCCCCCTTCCCCCCCTTCCCCCCCCCTCACACTTCTATAAAGGTTTTTATATTCAGCTTACTTCATGCATGGTAGGTCGGTAGGTCTTGCGGTCCTGGCTCTTTTCCATGGCCGCAGATTATAGAGGTGTCAGGGGTGTCAACTTGGCTCAGTGATGGTGAGTTTCACCGGAGGAATCAAAGGATCCTGTAACCTGTCTGCTGGAAGTGTGTGAATGGAATTTAAACATAGCTCAACCTCCTACAACCACTAATTGGTTTGAGTGAAATACAGGATGTCCCTGTGTCGGAACAAAACTTCGTATCTCCAGATTGCTAGCTTTACAGAAGAATAAAAAAACATGCCTTCATGTTAATGTAAGTCAATGGAACCAGACATGAGCCATCCTGTGCCATTTCCTTTGGTCCATTCAACATAAAACATACACTCATCATCTAAAGAATGACTACACCCAGAAGGAAGTGTGGGATTGTGGTGCTGTTGGGTAGGAGGATAAAGGTAACCAGGATCGATAACTGATGATGAATTTAGACTGATATGATCAATATTTATTGAGCTACACATACAGAAGTCTGTCTCTCAGTATGGTGTCGAGCCTCCATGTTTGCTAACACAACATACCAGACGTCTCGGTATGGAGCTGTAGGGGTTCCTAATGGTGTCCTGTAATAATCCATCCCATGCAGCTTGAATATCCTCACACAGTTCCTGCAGACTGTGCGGTAGGGGTGAAAGTGGAGTGACACCAGGTCTTCTGTACATGTGACACATAACAACAAAGCGCTCATCTTGGTGCTGTGTGATCTCCACCCAGACCAAAGCAGCCCATGTCACTGAAGATGATCTAGTGCCATTTTGAACTCCGTGACAGTCTGGCACGACACCACTGCAGTCTTTGGTGATGTTGACGTGGTGTTAAGGGCAGTCGTCATAACGATCTTCACGCATGTAGTCCTGCGTCGTGCAGTCGTCTGCCAATGGTGCTGTCGGTAACAGGATAGCTCATACCACTCCTCGCTGAATGTAGCAAGAAGGTCAATAACTCTTCACTGTAAGGTCCTGTTCATAAGGCTACATGACACCTACATTAACCCATCATTACAGAGACATAATCCTACATACATAAAACGCTTATTCCGTTAGTAGACGTTGTCTGTTATAGAGGCTACCCAAGCTAACGTTGACTGAAACTGGCAAGTGTAACTGTCTTTATAGCGTATTGGATTGAGCACTTAGGGGTATTTATGTAGGGTTACGTCAGTTGTTAGGTTACCGACAATGTGACCAATCATGCATATAACTAATCTTTTCAAAAATGTCTGTTTGCAAGGACTGGGAGTAAATGAAAGGTGGTCTCTGACTTTTGCACAGTGCTGTAAATTGTGTAATATGGAGTAGTGCCGTGTGTTATTGGAATGCTGTCCTACAGGGACTGTTTGTACTGGGATACTGGACTTGGAGAACCCTCTATGAGTGAAACTCTCTGTGCTCTGCACCCCAGATGTTTCAGTTCTGTTTGGATCTAGCACTCAGGGAGATCCTGGAGTGCTCTTAACCTCATCCTGTATTCACACAGCCACCATATGTGAAAGTGTTGATCATTAGATCTCTTTTATGACTAGCTAAGAGGCTAAATAAAAGAATCCCTAATAAAGGTTACATGTTCAAGTGTTCAGCTAATTGTGTTTTTACTACAAAGTACTACAAAGTTGTTTTTCACGGACTGTTTCTGTTATTTTGTCCAGCCGTAGTCATAGTCCTAATGTTTGACTTCACTGCAAAACACTGAGGGCTGTTTTTTGCAGATGAGACCAAAATGTGCGGGTTTGAGCGCGCCTTAGGAAGACTGTCACGCCTCCCTGAGCTCTCTGGACAATGGCGAAATTGTTTACTGGCAATTAAAGAGACTTCACGGTGTTTTAGGAACTTTAGCCCAAGCGATGCAATTGCGCTTCTGTCGATTCAGCAGATCCTCCTCAACGCTGAATGCCAACAGGCCCCTGATGGCAATCACAGGCACATTAGAGCTGAAAACCCACTGCAGCATGAAGACGCACAGTAAACTACTGTATGCTGCAAGATGGCTCGTTCGCCAAGTGCCGGTCATGTATACGGCCCTGGAAGCGCACTCTCTAAAATGTTTCCTATCTCGTTTAAAGCAAGTGTAGATCGGGGAGCATTACTTTAATTCGGTAATTTGGTTAAATTGACGCATAATGTTTTTTTAACCGTGTTGTTTTTAGAACCTTTGTGCATTTGAGGGCAACCACAGTTAATTAAGAAATTGCCGTGTCTTACTGACTGTAGCATTTTGTGTGATTAAAAAGGGGGAAAAAAGGGAAAGTCTAAAAGAGAAACAGAGCTAATCCCTATTTTTCTTTCCACTGCCTTTTTCCCTCAGGGAACTACACAAGACTGCCTGCCTATGGAGGGATGGCTAATGCTAACTGCACTGGTCCAGGACCTGGTATGACCAACAGCATGGGAATGAACTCCAGCAGCCCCATGCACGGACAGGGACCAGGGCAGCCCGCATCCATGGGCCGCAGCCCAGGGGCTGGCAGTCGACTCTACCCGGGCAGCGGGAACAGCATGGCACCCACCTCTCCCAGCATGCCCCAGTCCGCTGGGCCAGGAATGGGGCCCCCTGTAGGAAGCGTTAATCGTAAACCCCAAGATGGTGCGACAGCTGCCATGCAGACAACGGGAGGCTCAACGCAGGGGAGGTGAGTTGCAGTGTGTCACTGTGTTAAGTAGATACTGCGGTCGCACCGTGTCAGGGCTGTCACAAGGGAAAGTGCCCAAAGCTTTCATCGCCAGTTAAAGATCCTAACCTACACTGACAGACTCACACATGACCATCGTATGAACAGGAGCTGTTTTTCAATCTATTTCTGTTTCTCTCCTCAAACATGCCTGACGCCAAGATTAGCTTGCCCGAAGGCCACAACACACTGACACAACGTTCACCAACTAACACTGATATCCTAATGTTGACAGTCGGGCCCACACAGATCCAGAATAAGAACAGACAAGGCAAACGACCCAGTGGGATTTTTTCCAGAACAGTGTGAATGGAGGAGAACATTCTAGAACAGTGTGTATGTAGTAGAACATTCTAGAGCAGTGTGAATGGAGAAGAACATTCTAGAGCAGTGTGAATGTAGGGGAAGATTCTAGATCAGCATGAATTTAGGAGAACATTTTAGATCAGGGTGAATGGAGGAGGCTATTTATTCTAGTATGAGGGTGGGGTTCTAGAAGAGTGTGAATGGAGGAGAACATCCCGCAACAGCCAAACAGCCAAAAGAGCAAACATGGTTAGAAGTGTTCAGTCTAGAACAGTGTGAATGGAAGAGAACATTCTAGAACAGTGTGAATGCAGGAAAACATTCTAGAACAGTTTGAATGGAGAAGAACATTCTAGAACAGTGTGAATGCAGGAAAACATTCTAGAACAGTTTGAATGGAGAAGAACATTCTAGAACAGTGTGAATGCAGGAAAACATTCTAGAACAGTTTGAATGGAGAAGAACATTCTAGAACAGTGTGAATGTAGGAGAACATTCTAAAACAGTGTGTATGTAGTAGAACATTTTAGAACAGTGTGAATGGAGGAGAACAGTCTAGAGCAGTGTGAATGAAGAAGAACATTCTGGAACAGTGTAAATGGAGGAGAACATTCTAGAACAGTGTGAATGAAGAAGAACATTCTGGAACAGTGTAAATGGAGGAGAACATTCTAGAACAGTGTGAATGGAGGAGAACATTCTAGAACAGTGTGTATGTAGTAGAAAATTTTTGAACAGTGTGAATGGAGGAGAACATTCTAGAGCAGCGTGAATGAAGAAGAAAGTTCTAGAACAGTGTACTGGAGGAGACTATTCTAGAATAGTGCGAATGTAGGCAGAGATTTTATTGGGATGGGGTTCTAGCAGAGTGTATATGGAGGAGAACATCCTGTAACAGGCTTTATAGCCTGTTTAACGTTTGGCCTTGTGTTGTTTAGGATTTAGAACTGGCGAGCCAAATGAGCCCTTTCCAGGAGCTGGACCTTTTTGCTGAGATTGAGCTGATTTTGGAGATGCAGCTCCTCTATAAACAAATCCAGAACAAATAGGCTAATGTGACTAATGCCCGTTACCCACCTGGGTCGTGAGGGGTGCGGGGATCATTTACTGTTCCTGGTAACCTTTATCTTCCTTCCCAACCCCACACCTCCTTCTGGGTGCTGCTGTTCTTTTGATGATGGGTGTATATAAAGGAGCGGCAGCATTGTACCATGTAGCTTAAGAGACAATTCTGCTCTCTCACTTTCAGATTCCATTAAATACTGCTTGTCCAAGCATGTTCAAGCCTAATTAACACCGAAGAGTTTAGCATCTGGCAGCCAGCGAAATCTGAATATCCTAATACGGTTCGGTATGTAGGATTAATGGCCCATTTTTTGTGCCATAATGCTTCAGAATCTCATATTCTGTGGTTCTGGTTAGCTGGTACAGGCATGGCATGTCAGCCAGTGCTCAACGTCAGCCCTTATTACCCTACAAGGCTGGATGCAACCCAGGCCTAAACCCCGGAGTAGTCCTTAGAGCGACTTTACCTATTCATTCTTCTCAGAGTAGAGCCATTCATAACCCCACTATATGAAGTCGTTGTGGTCAGTGTTATGAGCATGCCCGGCGCTGTTATGATAATGCCTTCTAAAGGAGCGAAAGGAGTCCCATCATCTCTCTAGCATGGTAATAATGACAAATTAAGTGCTGTCCAAGCATTGTTAACAAGCGCCTTTGTGGAGGGCTCTGGTCGATACATCATAAGCCATTTGGCATTTGGAGGAGAAGTTTGTGTTGACACTTTGGTGATTAATGGGGGATATGAGCCTGTGTTGCAGTCAGTGTGTAAATGCTAAGAAAACCATTAAGAGAAGGCTTCACTGTCAATAAGAAGTGGCATGACATGATGCCTACTGCTGCGCCCAATCAGACGGCCTGTCAGTCTCTTCTCTTCTTTGTCTCTCTTCGACATCCAGACACAAGCATGCGGAGAATACAGCGTATGCCTCGAGCGCCATCCATGCCGCATTGCTTATCTTGCTCGTCCTTTTATACGACCTCTAACGACGGAGCTTTCTTTCTTCCTCAAGCATTGTCAAACAATACTGTGTCGTGGCAGGTATGTTCACCAGCTGAGAGTAAAATAACCCCTTTGGAACTCACTAGTCAAATTCATTCCTATGGCCACCGTGTTCCTCGGAGTAGAGTTGTAGTCAAGACCATTAGTGACCAATACTGAGTGCAAGTCTGAGACTGGGGCTCTAGGAGTAGTTCTATGAGTAGTTCCATGATGTAGACTAACTTGATGATATCTTACTCTTTACTTAGGGAAATCTCATTCAGATAAGACTGGAGACAGTGTTTCCCAGGAGACGAATTTCAGAAACTCTCACTCTGATACCAAACAAGACGTAGGCACATCTAGAAGTGCATGGGAATTTAAGGAGAGCTCTTTTAGAATGTGTCTATCCTCCGGCTGCTGAGGTGTACGGTACTGTAGCCATTGTTAAGGCTAGCTTATGTTCTTCTGCCCTTTGTGTAGCTACAGCAGACTCACAGTGTCTTTCACTGCACCCTTTCAGCTAATGATCTGTGACGTTCGGTACAAATGATGAGTGACACTAAAGGCCACCACACAAAACATTGGGTAACACTTTACATTAGGTGTCGACTAACTAACATGAAGTAATGCATTAGTTAACATCCCATTAGTAATATGATTATAATGGTATTACTGCTTAATTAATATTTAATAAACATGTAATATTGTGACCCAGAAGGCTACATGGCTTAAGTGATAGATGAATGAATTAAATACAGAGTCAAGTCACATTATTATGACTAGTATGTTCCTACTTCTGACAGCAGCACATAGCTCATGAAAGAATTCATGGTGCCATGGCATTCTCTGGGCCCACTCATCCATATGGGATGCACTCTCAAATGATTCAGGAATTAATCCATCCTTGTAGAACGCCTACACCCATACATGCTGATTGTCTTCTCTGGAGCGGATGGAATCTTCCAGCAAGACACTCAAGCGGCTACAAAAGTCCATCATTGATTGGAAGAGCAAGACAAGTACTACCCTGGCCCCCTAATTCCTCAGACTTCATCCCAACTGAGCATCTGTGGGACCACCTCGATTGTCGTGTTCACTCTATGGGTCCTCCCCATGTATCCTCCAGCAGCTGTGGGATGCAGTGCAGTCAGCATGGCTCCAGATACCTGTGATGACCTAGCAGGACCTTAATGAGTCAGTCCCAGCCCGTCTATCTGCTGTCTTGGTGCAGACAGTGGCTACTCTGGATGCTAGCTGGTGGTCATAATAATGTGACACGACAGTCCTAAAAGCTGCTACACACTGTCAGTTCAGGAGAACATTCTAGAGCAGTGTGAATAGAAGGTAACATTCTAGAACAGTGTAAATGGAGAAGAACATTCTAGAACACTGTGGATGGAGGAGAACAATCTAGAACAGTAGGAGAAGATTCTAGATCAGCATGAATTTAGGAGAACATTTTAGATCAGGGTGAATGGAGGAGGCTATTCATTCTAGTATGAGGGTGGGGTTCTAGAAGAGTGTGAATGGAGGAGAACATACTGCAATAGCCAAACAGCCAAAAGAGCAAACATGGTTAGGAGTGTTCATTCTAGAACAGTGTGAATGGAAGAGAACATTCTAGAACAGTGTGAATGTAGTTTAACATTTTAGAGCAGTGTGAATGGAAGAGAACATACTAGAACAGTGTGAATTGAGACGAACATTCTAGAACAGTGTGAATGGAGAAGAACATTCTAGAACAGTGTGAATGTAGTTTAACATTCTAGAACAGTGTGAATGGAAGAGAACATACTAGAACAGTGTGAATTGAGACGAACATTCTAGAACAGTGTGAATGGAGAAGAACATTCTAGAACAGTGTGAATGGAAGAGAACATTCTAGAGCAGTGTGAATAGAAGAGAACATTCTAGAACAGTATAAATAGAGAACAACATTCTAGAACAGTGTGAATGGAGAAGAACATTCAAGAGCATTGTGAATGTAGTAGAACATTTTAGAACAGTGTGAATGTAGTAGAACATTTTAGAACAGTGTGAATGGAGAACATTCTAGAACAGTGTGAATGTAGTAGAACATTCTAGAACAGTGTGAATGAAGAAGAACATTCTAGAACAGTGTGAATGGAGAAGAACATTCTAGAGCATTGTGAATGTAGTAGAACATTTTAGAACAGTGTGAATGTAGTAGAACATTTTAGAACAGTGTGAATGGAGAACATTCTAGAACAGTGTGAATCTAGTAGAACATTTTAGAACAGTGTGAATGTAGTAGAACATTTTAGAACAGTGTGAATGGAGAACATTCTAGAACAGTGTGAATGTAGTAGAACATTCTAGAACAGTGTGAATGTAGTAGAACATTTTAGAACAGTGTGAATGGAGAACATTTTAGAACAGTGTGAATGTAGTAGAACATTGTAGAACAGTGTGAATGTAGTAGAACATTGTAGAACAGTGTGAATGGAGTAGAACATTGTAGAACAGTGTGAATGGAGTAGAACATTGTAGAACAGTGTGAATGGAGTAGAACATTGTAGAACAGTGTGAATGGAGTAGAACATTGTAGAACAGTGTGAATGTAAATCTCAGTTTAAGCACATGACTTGTTTTTTTTAATTTGACTGAAAAAGATGATTTTTCGAGTTTTGCAAACACAACCAGTCCCTGTAATCTGTGGCATCCGCATGGAAGCATTTAATTATTGTGGACAAAACCAAAATAATAAAAAATAATATATTCATAAAACAATGACTGAATGATTTTATGCTGAATAGGGCGAACAGCCTGTTCCCTGTCCATCTGAGAGCGAGACCAGACTCAAGAGCCTGTTTGTGGTGTGTTCTGTGCCGTGTCCTTAAGCACTTGTTTATGGCTGGATGAAGCTTGAAAGCGGTTTTGGCCTCTGCTCTCCTCATTGAATATTCATATGATATGGTAATACAGTTGTGCTGATTCAGTGTAGAAGCACTAGAGTGAATTCTGCTGCGCAGCAGTCCCGCCAGAATCGCAGCCGGGCTGCCTCCACTCTCCATCAGCACTGTTTTCCTTATCTAATGTCATTTAACGTGACTGCAGTTTCTCCTCGGCAGCAGCGAACGCGAGAGGGTGTCTTTGAATGTAGAATGTAATTAAAGGAGTCTGACAGGAGCGGGGGAAGTGTGACTTTGTGTGTACGTGTTTGCTTTTCGTTCCTCTTGATACCTCTGCCGGTTTTTAGACTCAGTGATGACAGGCGTTCGGCTCCGTAGCGAGCTTGCCATTGTCCGCTGTGGGACAAACACGCTTGTGTGGATGTTTATTCGTGCACTTGTACGAGATTGTTGAAGCTCTAAAGTAATATTTGGCCACCTGTGTCACACATCTGAGGACCACCTCCTCCACCTCCTAAAGGCCAGTGGCCAGAGGTACCAGCTGCACTTAAGGTCTAGTTTGAATGTTAAGTTTTGAGTTATGAGCCAAAAGTACCTTATTTTTACCTGGTATTTTTTGTTATTTGTATTTTGCTGCAGAAATATTTTAAGATTGCAAAATATCACAAGGTTATAAGATACATCTGATGCTAATTTGCCATTTTGCAAAATTGTCTATGTTGCCAGGCAATTTTACTTCCTTCGCAAAATAAAATAATTATGCAAATATAATACGACAAGTTCTCTAGATAAAATTATATGAAGCATTGAACAAATGCCAATGTGATTACAAGGCCAATACCAGTTCTGATGGACAACCCCAAACCTAAACCTGAACCCCAGCCCTAAACCACAACCCCAAATGCCAACACCAATTCTGATGGGCAACCCTGAACCAAAGCTCTGACCCTGAACCCCAACCCTGAACCAAAGCTCTGACCCTGAACCCCAACCCTAAACCACAATCCCAAATGCCAACACCAATTCTGATGGGCAACCCCAACCCTGAACCGAAGCTCTGACCCTGAACCCCAACCCTAAATCACAAACCGAAATGCCAACAGCAATTCTGATGGGCAACCCCAACCCCCAATCCTGACCCTGAACCTCCACCCTAAACCAAAACCCTAAATGCCAACACCAATTCTGATGGGCAACCCAGAACCCAACCTTGACCCCAGACCCTGACCCTGAACCCCAACCCTAAACCACAACCCCAAATGCCAATACCAATTCTGATGGACAACCCGAACCCTAAACCAGAACCCAAACCCTAAAACACAACCCCAAACGCCAACACCAATTCTGATGGGCAACCCTGAACCCCAATCCTGACCCTGAACCCAAACCCTAAATCACAACCCTAATGCCAACACCAATTCTGATGGGCAACCCCAAACCCCAATCCTGACCCTGAACCTCGACCCTAAACCAAAACCCTAAATGCCAACACCAATTCTAATGGGCAACTCGGAACCCAACCATGACCCTGGACCCTGACCCTGAACCCCAATCCTGAAGCCGTCAGCACTGCTGGTGCAGCCTGTTGAGCTCTCATTATATTAATGTATGTGGAGTTTGTTGATCTACTACGTTCTTTAGCATTTCAGATCGTTGGTGAGATGATTTTACTTGCCGAGTGCTAAAAGTTTAATGGGTGCACTAGGTAATATAGCTCCAGTATAACTTTACATTACAACTTAAAAGTTACCCAGGTGTCGTGAGGTTCTGTAAGTCGTCATTTCCAAAAGCGCTTTTTATCATTTGTGCCTAAAAGGCCTAAGTGAGGCTTAGACAGCCACTACAAATTCAGCGCTCTGACAAAACTACTCTATTGCCCAGCCCATAAAGCGAAATGTGATTGAGTGCGGCTTATTGTCTCTCACTCACCATGGCAGACCTTTTTGAAAGCATTGCTTTTTTGTTGCAGTGGCTGCTTCCCAAAGCTGCATTTACAGTCGGAAGGTGTCCTCTTCTGTAGTGGGAGGAAGCACTGGAGGGGGAAAACTGCCATTTCTAAATGAGTTCAGGAGCTATGAGCAACTCATAATTCTCCTGGAGTGACGAAAACAAGCTCTGGGAGAAAATTGGAGAAAGCAATCCTTTAAAAAAAAGGCAAGGCACGGGGGTGAGGGGGAGGGTGTGCACCAAATCAAAGGAAATGGAAAAACGAAAAGAGAAAAAATGGCTCGGGGGCAAATCCTTGCCAAATAATTCATTTCTGACCTCCTTAGTAAGTAAATTTGCTAAATAAATAAGAGCTGCTTGGATGTCAAGAATCCGATGCGGCCCCCCAGCGATGTGGCTCGTAGCCTTGGCAGGGAGAGTTGGCTTTAATAAATGGCAAGAATAAATGGCTTTTTCTGCTGTTTGATGTGAGGCTTTCTCAAGGATTTAATATGTTAAAAGCTGTCCTTTCATTTTGCGTTTTATTTTGGATTTTGTTTTGGTTGAGTCAGGCTCTTGCCGCGCCTGCCGTTGCCTTGAGAGCAGATTGGATCCATATATAATTCATAGCCTCCCACAGCCTGTGCTGAGCTGCCTGGTTTTACCCACCCGTCTCCCTGCCATTCTCTCCTCAGCCGCAGCTGATCTGTACCACGCTCTGTCTTATCAGGTTCCCCGGCTATAATGAACATCCTTATGGTGGCTCTTTGAATGCACCTGTTCAGGCGGGGTTGGTTTTGAGCTTGTGAGACGGAGCTGCGTCGTTGGTCTGTGGATATTCTTAATGAAGTCGTCATATCGGTATAAGGTGTTGTTACTGCAGCTCACTAGACGTCAACCTTTGTAATCCCTTACTGCGGATGAGAAAGGGACTTCTCTGCAGCATTTTGATGTAGCTATAGGCTTTCTCTAGATCAACCAGCGTGTGAAAGGTGGAGGTGCCGGGGGAACTGCTAAAAATCAAACTGTTCCAGAGTGGGGTGTAGTAATTAAGGGACCATTTTTGTTCTAAATAGTGTTCCAATCTAGGGAATAGT
This sequence comes from Prochilodus magdalenae, assembly GCA_024036415.1. Classification (NCBI taxonomy): domain Eukaryota; kingdom Metazoa; phylum Chordata; class Actinopteri; order Characiformes; family Prochilodontidae; genus Prochilodus; species Prochilodus magdalenae. The sequence goes on along the minus strand of JAMWET010000178.1, from coordinate 855,379 downwards.
GATTAGGGGGCTGTTGGTGTTCTATATAGTGTTCCAGTGTAGGGAATAGTGATTACGGGGCTGTAGTTTTATATAGTGTTCCAGTGTAGGGAATAGTGATTAGGGGGCTGTTGGTGTTCTATATAGTGTCCTAGTGTAGGGAATAGTGATTAGGGGGCTGTTGTTTTATATAGTGTCCCAGTGTAGGGAATAGTGATTAGGGGGCTGTTGTTCTATATAGTGTTCCTAGTGTAGGGAATAGTGATTAGGGGGCTGTTGTTCTATATAGTGTTCCTAGTGTAGGGAATAGTGATTAGGGGACTGATGTTTTATATAGTGTTCCAGTGTAGGGAATAGTGATTAAGCGGCTGTTGTTGTTCTATATAGTGTTCCAGTGTAGGGAATAGTGATTAGGGGGCTGTTGTTCTATATAGTGTTCCTAGTGTAGGGAATAGTGATTAGGGGACTGATGTTTTATATAGTGTTCCAGTGTAGGGAATAGTGATTAAGCGGCTGTTGTTGTTCTATATAGTGTTCCAGTGTAGGGAATAGTGATTAGGGGGCTGTTGTTGTTCTATATAGTGTTCCAGTGTAGGGAATAGTGATTAGGGGGCTGTTGTTGTTCTACTGTATTTAGGGTTCCAGTGTAGGGAATAGTGATTAGGGGGCTGTTGTTGTTCTATATAGCGTCCCAGTGTAGGGAATAGTGATTAGGGGGCTGTTGTTGTTCTATATAGTGTTCCAGTGTATTGAATAGTGATTAGGGGACTGTTGTTGTTCCAGTGTATTGAATAGTGATTAGGGGACTGTTGTTGTTCTATATAGTATCCCAGTGTAGGGAATAGTGATTAGGGGGCTGTTGTTGTTCTATATAGTGTCCCAGTGTAGGGAATAGTGATTAGGGGGCTGTTGTTGTTCTATATAGTGTTCCAGTGTAGGGAATAGTGATTAGGGGGCTGTTGTTTTTCTACTGTATTTAGGGTTCCAGTGTAGGGAATAGTGATTAGGGGACTGTTGTTGTTCTACTGTATTTAGGGTTCCAGTGTAGGGAATAGTGATTAGGGGGCTGTTGTTGTTCTATATAGTGTCCTAGTGTAGGGAATAGTGATTAGGGGGCTGTTGTTGTTCTATATAGTGTCCTAGTGTAAGGAATAGTGATTAGGGGGCTGTTGTTGTTCTATATAGGGTCCCAGTGTAGGGAATAGTGATTAGGGGGCTGTTGTTGTTCTATATAGGGTCCCAGTGTAGGGAATAGTGATTAGGGGGCTGTTGTTGTTCTATATAGTATTCCAGTGTAGGGAATAGTGATTACGGGGCTGTTGTTGTTCTATATAGTGTTCCAGTGTAGGGAATAGTAATTAGGGGACTGTTGTTTTTATAGTGTTCCAGTGTATGGAATAGTGATTAGGAGGCTGTTGTTGTTCTATATAGTGTTCCAGTGTATGGAATAGTGATTAGGGGGCTGTTGTTGTTCTATATAGTGTTCCAGTGTATGGAATAGTGATTAGGGGACTGTTGTTGTTCTATATAGTGTTCCAGTGTAAGGAATAGTGATTAGGGGACTGTTGTTTTATATAGTGTTCCAGTATAGGGAATAGTGATTAGGGGGCTGTTGTTGTTCTATATAGTGTTCCAGTGTATGGAATAGTGATTAGGGGACTGTGCTGTTATATAGTTCTATAGTGTAGTGTCCTATTAGGGGAATGCTGTTGTCATATAGAGGGCTGGTGTTGTCATTTATGGTGTTGTTTTATATAGTGTCCCAGTGTAGGGAATAGTGATTAGGGGGCTGTTGTTGTTCTATATAGTGTTCCAGTGTAGGGAATAGTGATTAGAGGACTGTTGTTTTTATAGTGTTCCAGTGTAGGGAATAGTGATTAGAGGACTGTTGGTTTCATAGTGTTCCAGTGTAGGGAATAGTGAATAGGGGACTGCTGTTGTTCTATATAGCGTCCCAGTGTAGGGAATAGTCATTAGGGGGCTGTTGTTGTTCTATATAGTGTCCTAGTGTAAGGAATAGTGATTAGGGGGCTGTTGTTGTTCTATATAGGGTCCCAGTGTAGGGAATAGTGATTAGGGGACTGTTGTTGTTATATATAGGGTTCCAGTGTAGGGAATAATGATTAGTGGGCTGGTGTTGTTCTATATAGTGTTCCAGTGTAGGGAATAGTGATTAGGGGGCTGTTGTTGTTCTATATAGTGTTCCAGTGTAGGAAATAGTGATTAGGGGACTGTTGTTGTTCTATATGGTGTTCCAGTGTAGGGAATAGTGATTAGGGGGCTGTTGTTGTTCTATATAGTGTCCTAGTGTAGGGAATAGTGATTAGGGGGCTGTTGTTGTTCTATATAGGGTCCCAGTGTAGGGAATAGTGATTAGGGGACTGTTGTTGTTATATATAGTGTTCCAGTGTAGGGAATAGTGATTAGGGGGCTGTTGTTGTTCTACTGTATTTAGGGTTCCAGTGTAGGGAATAGTGATTAGGGGACTGTTGTTGTTCTATATGGTGTTCCAGTGTAGGGAATAGTGATTAGGGGACTGTTGTTGTTCTATATAGTGTTCCAGTGTAGGGAATAGTGATTAGGGGACTGTTGTTTTATATAGTGTTCCAGTGTAGGGAATAGTGATTAGGGGACTGTTGTTGTTCTATATGGTGTTCCAGTGTAGGGAATAGTGATTAGGGGGCTGTTGTTTTATATAGTGTTCCAGTGTAGGGAATAGTGATTAGGGGGCTGTTGTTTTATATAGTGTTCCAGTGTAGGGAATAGTGATTAGGGGACTGTTGTTGTTATATATAGGGTTCCAGTGTAGGGAATAGTGATTAGGGGACTGTTGTTGTTCTATATGGTGTTCCAGTGTAGGGAATAGTGATTAGGGGACTGTTGTTGTTCTATATGGTGTTCCAGTGTAGGGAATAGTGATTAGGGGGCTGTTGTTGTTCTATATAGGGTTCCAGTGTAGGGAATAGTGATTAGGGGACTGTTGTTGTTATATATAGTGTTCCAGTGTAGGGAATAGTGATTAGGGGGCTGTTGTTGTTCTACTGTATTTAGGGTTCCAGTGTAGGGAATAGTGATTAGGGGACTGTTGTTGTTCTATATGGTGTTCCAGTGTAGGGAATAGTGATTAGGGGACTGTTGTTGTTCTATATAGTGTTCCAGTGTAGGGAATAGTGATTAGGGGACTGTTGTTTTATATAGTGTTCCAGTGTAGGGAATAGTGATTAGGGGACTGTTGTTGTTCTATATGGTGTTCCAGTGTAGGGAATAGTGATTAGGGGGCTGTTGTTTTATATAGTGTTCCAGTGTAGGGAATAGTGATTAGGGGGCTGTTGTTTTATATAGTGTTCCAGTGTAGGGAATAGTGATTAGGGGACTGTTGTTGTTATATATAGGGTTCCAGTGTAGGGAATAGTGATTAGGGGACTGTTGTTGTTCTATATGGTGTTCCAGTGTAGGGAATAGTGATTAGGGGACTGTTGTTGTTCTATATGGTGTTCCAGTGTAGGGAATAGTGATTAGGGGGCTGTTGTTGTTCTATATAGGGTTCCAGTGTAGGGAATAGTGATTAGGGGACTGTTGTTTTTATAGTGTTCCAGTGTAGGGAATAGTGATTAGGGGACTGTTGTTCTGTATTTAGGGTTTTAGTGTAGGGAATAGTGATTAGGGGGCTGTTGTTGTTCTATATAGTGTCCTAGTATAAGGAATAGTGATTAGGGGGCTGTTGTTGTTCTATATAGGGTCCCAGTGTAGGGAATAGTGATTAGGGGACTGTTGTTGTTCTATATAGGGTCCCAGTGTAGGGAATAGTGATTAGGGGACTGTTGTTGTTATATATAGTGTTCCAGTGTAGGGAATAGTGATTAGGGGACTGTTGTTGTTATATATAGGGTTCCAGTGTAGGGAATAGTGATTAGGGGACTGCTGTTGTTCTGTATAGTATTCCAGTGTAGGGAATAGTGATTAGGGGACTGTTGTTGTTCTATATAGTGTTCCAGTGTAGGGAATAGTGATTAGGGGGCTGTTGTTGTTCTATATAGTGTTCCAGTGTAGGGAATAGTGATTAGGGGACTGTTGTTTTTATAGTGTTCCAGTGTATGGAATAGTGATTAGGGGACTGCTGTTGTTCTATATAGTGTCCTAGTGTAGGGAATAGTAATTAGGGGACTGTTGTTTTTATAGTGTTCCAGTGTAGGGAATAGTGATTAGGGGACTGTTGTTGTTATATATAGGGTTCCAGTGTAGGGAATAGTGATTAGGGGGCTGTTGTTGTTCTATATAGTGTTCCAGTGTAGGGAATAGTGATTAGGGGGCTGTTGTTGTTCTATATAGTGTTCCAGTGTAGGGAATAGTGATTAGGGGACTGTTGTTTTTATAGTGTTCCAGTGTATGGAATAGTGATTAGGGGACTGCTGTTGTTCTATATAGTGTCCTAGTGTAGGGAATAGTGATTAGGGGGCTGTTGTTGTTCTGTATAGTGTTCCAGTGTAGGGAATAGTGATTAGAGGGCTGTTGTTGTTCTACTGTATTTAGGGTTCCAGTGTAGGGAATAGTGATTAGGGGGCTGTTGTTGTTCTATATAGTGTTCCAGTGTAAGGAATAGCGATTAGGGGGCTATTGTTGTTATATATAGTGTTCCAGTGTAGGGAATAGTCATTAGGGGGCTGGTGTTGTTCTATATAGGGTTCCAGTGTAGGGAATAGTGATTAGGGGGCTGTTGTTGTTCTATATAGTGTTCCAGTGTAGGGAATAGTGATTAGGGGGCTGTTGTTTTTATAGTGTTCCAGTGTAGGGAATAGTGATTAGGGGGCTGTTGTTGTTCTATATAGTGTTCCAGTGTAGGGAATAGTGATTAGGGGGCTGTTGTTTTTATAGTGTTCCAGTGTAGGGAATAGTGATTAGGGGACTGTTGTTGTTCTATATAGGGTTCCAGTGTAGGGAATAGTGATTAGGGGACTGCTGTTGTTCTATATAGTGTTCCAGTGTAGGGAATAGTGATTAGGGGGCTGGTGTTGTTCTATATAGTGTTCCAGTGTAGGGAATAGTGATTAGGGGGCTGGTGTTGTTCTATATAGTGTTCCAGTGTAGGGAATAGTGATTAGGAGTCTGATATTTTTCCTGTGAGGGTGTTCAAAACTGTGTTCCTGATTGTTGAATGTTGACCGTAGTAACTGGAGGCTGCTTCCATTCCCTGTAATAACGTCCTACATAGTACTCCTATGCTCCTATGCTGTACATCTTTAGCTCCTTTACTTAGGTAATACAGATTCACCATGTACCATACGTGTTGAGGGTACATGTGCATATTTTGCACCTTGGTAAATATCCACCATGTCCTGTTTTCCTGCAGTGTAGGATAGTGTGCTATGTAGTGCCCCCGGTTTATAAAGCAGGAGACAGGGATTAGTGGAGCGGATTGGACAGGGTTTGTGGACTGCAGTGAAGTCTATGTACGCCGCGTGTTTCTGGGAGAAGTGCTGGTGTTCAGCAGAGTTTCCTCCCCCTGTTCTCGGCCTAAGGACAAAAAAAGCAGCAAATAGAGAGAGAGAGAGAGAGAGAGAACAGGTCCGTCTCTGCTGTCCCTCAGCTCCCACTACCTTCCCTGCTGTTCCAGCAGGGAGCCACCCCACTCTGCCTCCACCACCACAGCAGGGCTGTTTTTTAACACTGCGCTGCCTGCGAGCCAAAGCCAACGCGCTGCACTGTTTTTGATGGTGTCCCATGCATATATTAAATATGATTAAACGGCACACTTTCTCTCCATCAAGTGTTTTAATGGCTTTCTTTTTTTTTTTTTTTTTGATGTGATGAATTAGTAATAGTGGTCGTGCACGCTGCACTTGTTTTTGTGTTTTGTGTTTATTGCATTATCCACATGAGAGCGGCACTTTATGATGTAAAGGAATAAAAAGGCGACGTGAAGTATTTTGGTGCACTTTGTTGAAGTGAGTGATTGAGGAAGAAGGCTTGATCCGAATGGATGAAAGTGCCTCGTTTGCCATCTCGCTCACACTGAAATCAATCCTGCGAGGAGATTACATACAGTGTGTGTCATGTAACACTGCCAATGACTAATTACATCTGTGAGATGCGATTACAGCGAGCTTTAGCACATGGATCCCACTCGTTAGTCATTGTGTGTCAATTTCACCCGTGGCGTTGTCTCTTGGCAGCGCTGAGGTACGGCCCCTGTGACTGACATTAATCCAGCTTGTACGTTTCTCTATTTTTCTCATTATTTCACTTTCTGAATAATTCAGATTTATTTCAGATCGAGCGAGTACACAGAGCTCGTTCAGCGTTTCATCTTTCATCATGCGGCTGACACAGGTTGATACCCTCAGATCCAATTTTGATTTAGATATTTTCCTCCCAGTTCCTCAGAAATGATTCCTAATCACAGTTTTTCAGACACAGTGCACACTGTCTCTCTCTCTCTCTCTCTCTCTCTCTCTCTCTCTCAATATCTCTCTCTCTCTCTCTCTCTCTCTCTCTCTCTCTCTCTCTCTCAATATCTCTCTCTCTCTCTCTCTCTCTCTCTCAATATCTCTCTCTCTCTCTCTCTCTCTCTCTCTCTCTCTCTCTCACTATCTCTCTCTCTCTCTCACTATCTCTCTCTCACTATCTCTCTCTCTCACTATCTCTCTCTCGCTATCTCTCTCTCTCACTATCTCTCTCACTATCTCTCTCTCTTCTCTCACTATCTCTCTCTCACTATCTCTCTCTCACTGTCTCTCTCTTTCACTATCTCTCTCTCTTCTCTCACTATCTCTCTCACTATCTCTCTCTCTCACATTATCTCTCTCACTATCTCTCTCTCTCCCTCACTATCTCTCTCTCTCTCTCTCTCTCTCTCTATCTCTATCTCACTATCTCTCTCATTATCTCTCTCTCTGTCCCTCACTATCTCTCTCTCCCTTACTATCTCTCTCCCTTTCTCACCATCTCTATATCTCTCTCTCTTTCTATCTCACTATCTCTCTTTTTTCTCTATGCCTTTTTATTTCTATCTATTTCTCTCTTTCTCTATATGTCTCTCACTATGTCTCTATCTCTATCTCTCTTTCTCTCTCACTTTCTCTTTCTCTTACTATCTCTTTCTCTGTCTGCTTTTTCTGTCTCTCTCTTTCTCCTTATTTCTATTTCTCTTTTTTCTTATTTTTCTTATTTGTGTCTCTCATTACTTTTTCTCTATCTCTTCTCTCTCACTCTCCCTCTCTCACTATCCGTCTCTATCTATCTCTCTGTCCCTTTCTTTTGTCTCTCTCTCTCTCCCTCTCTCTCTCTCTCTCTCCCTCTCTCTCTCTCTCTCTCTCTCTATCTCTCTCTCTGTCCTTCCCCTAGAGCCATTTAACCTTTGATTATAGTATTGTAGACAGTGTGTTTTCTCAGCACTCTTTCACATATTGTGTGTGTGTGTGTGTGTACGCGTGTGTGTGCGCGCATGTGTGTGTGTGTGTGTGTGTGTGTGTGTGCGTGTGCATGTGTGTGTGCGCGTGTGCAGCAGGTTGCTGATAAGCTGTCTGATGTCCCCAAAACCATTTGGAGCGTGGAGAAAGCGCGGGATTGATTCCCGCCATTGCCATGGCAACAAATAACATGATCCTTTCCAGAAGCACACCTTAATTAGTTAAATTATGACTTTGGAGGAGGGGAGGGGGGAGGTGGAGCAGGAGGGGGGCATGACTCTCCTCCAGACACGCACGCCGGTGGAAGGCCATTTAATCTGAAGTGAAACTCCACGCTCACTTTGCCGCGGGTGATTTTTCTCATTGTGCTGCAGGCAGTCCGATCGCTGATAATGGGAAATGGGCATTGTTTTGCCCAGGGTTTGTCTCGTGACTCTGAGGCACTCATTCATCATCGATCAGGAACCAACGAAGAAGTGAATCACTCAGACGCAGGGGCTCGGCACTCTCATCCTCAGATACAGAATGAGACATGCAAATGCACTTGGCTGCGCATGTGTAAGCATGAGTCGGTCCAGCTGACCTGACAAAACTCAGAAGGCCTGGTGTCACTCCACCTACAGGAAAAACCTTCAGGGACTGTGTGAGGATATTCAAGCTGCATGGGATGGAATATTACAGGACACCATTAGGAACCTCTACAACTTCATGCTGAGATGTCTGAGATGTTGAGCTAGCAAACATGGCGGCTCAACACTATACTGAAGAGTCACTACTTCTGTATGTGTAGCTCAATAAATATTGCCCATGTAAATGTATTTATCAGAATTTATTTTTCCTGGTAACCTCTATCTTCCTTCCCAGTAGCACTGCCCTATATATTTTTATATACTGATGATATATATATATATATATATATATATATATATATATATATATATATATATATATACAACCGAGCATTTAAGAACAGCCACAGTGGGGCATTGTAGCACTTGTAGCAGGATGTTGCTCTGGCTGTTGACCTGTGAGAACAGTAGGGGGACAGAGGGTGAAGACACATGTACAGTATGCACATGTACATCTATCCTAATAGACCCCAAAAAAATTGAACAATGAGTTCGAGAATAATAATAATACGCTTTAATCAGTATAGAACCTTTACATTATGTGGAAAGGTTACTCGGGGGAACCAAAGGTGGTTCTCCAGTGCCATCTCTCCGCGTCATCTATTTTGGTTCAGATTGGAAGCTTTATTTTTAAAAGTGTACCCTTGTTTCTCTCTTTCTCTCTCTCTCTCTCTCTCTCTTCCTCTCATCTCTCTCTCGCTCTCTCAGGCAGGGTGGTTATTCTGGTATGATGGGTCCTAGCTCCTCGTATGGTCAGTCAGTAAACAACGCCACAGGGATGATGTCTCCGCACGGCTCCACCTCCAACTCCTCTCCCTCAGGTAACGATGCTCATCCAACTTCCAGTCCTCTAGCACCAAGTCCTCCTGCAGAGTCTAAGTGGTTTGATGTTGGACGGTCATTGTGGAGTAACTTGCAGATTTAGGTTCCTTTGCAGAGGTGGTAAATGGAACCAGAGGTCATGATTTATACACCAGAGCCAGTTTATTTACTATCTAGGACCATCAGTAAACATTTGAGAGGGTTATATGCCATGGTGAAATAATGGGGCCAAGATCATCTTAATAACTTCAGACTGGGCCAACAGACAGCTACATTGTTCCTTGAGGGCTGAGTGGTCTGATGCTAGACAACCCCTGTACCATGAATATCCAACTATACATACTTTTAACACCACCTTCTATATCATTCTAGCATTGGGGTGTCGGGGAGGATCCATAGAGCAAACACAGCATTCGAGGAGATGCTCAGTTGGGTTCAAGTCTGGGGAATTAGGGTGCCAGGGTAGTACCAGGGAACCTTGGTCATGCCCTTCCAGGCAATGCATGTATGGGTATCTGTAATCTGAAGTCTGGATTCATACCCAGATCTGTTGAGAGGGCCTTCCACCTGGATGAGTGGACTCAAGGGATACCATGAAAATGACTCCTTTCATGAGCTATGCACTCCATCGTTGAAAGTAGGAAGTGGTCATAACCATGTGACTCGACTGGGTGTCTTATAGGCACAGTAAGAAGCCTATTCAGTTCTGCAGGATAAGGAAATGTAGGGAACCACAAATATTTGATAAGAGAATTCATCTAGGAAGAAAAAAATTTCTAATGCGGCCAGTCACTGTTAATATTTGCTATATATGCTGCGGTTTGTCAAAGGAATTTAAATCAGACGTTTAAACAAATACTATCCAGGGTGGGGTGGGGGGGCGGGGGGCAGGGTGGAGTTGACATGACCCCCAGATGGGGCGGAATTCTCTTTGTTTTCCCTCAATCGTCTGCGGCTCCCTGTAGGAGCGGTAACTTCTCTCCCGCATGTTAAGCTTGGCCTGTTGAAAGAAGATGAAAAGCGGCGCAGACCTACAATAGCCCCTTCACCTCGCTGCATTGTCAGCGACGCACCTCCCAGAAGGTGAAGTTGTAATAGAAAATATTTCTGCGCAGCTTCACAGAGCTGGAGATCAGGCGGTCTTCGTGACATTTGGAAGACATCAATTGAATTAAAGTGCTAAGGTTCTTAAAAAACTCATTTCTGCTGCCTCGCGGTTTGTTCAGGAAAAGCAATTAGTTTCACATTGTGCAGCATTCTGTACGTTGAGTGGGAAAGAGGGAGATGGACCTTGGGACCTCTGCAGATATTCACGGTGTTGAACGTCTCCGAGACCTTACCTCCTCTTGATCACTTTGGGTTTTCTTTCCATTCGTTTTCATTCCATTCTTTCTCCGATTAAACATGCAGTCTTCCTCATAAAACCCTGGCGTTAAAAGGACGCCCTTATCTGTTCAGGAATGTTAGAGTTCGGAGTCTTGTGATGCCACTTCAAATGATTCAGGCCAGAAATAGTGATGGGGTTGCTAGGTGGTACACACCTGTATGGTGCTTTTCTATTTTGTCTCTTTCCTTTTAGTGTATCATGTAACCTTTTGTGCATGTAAATGGTCCGCAAAGTTATAAAGCCCCAATCAGATCAGAGGAATTCTCCCCCACAGGAACCAGCCTAAACCCCCGCACTGGAATTCCAAAACTTTACGATGCACCAACTACGATGCACAACAACTACTGGTTGCTAAGGAGTGCTCTGATTGGTTGAGCAATCAGAATCATGAGGGCAAGTTGACCAATTAGAACACACTTGCCTCATTAGAAGGCGGGGCTTAAAGACACAGGAGCTCTAACAGAGCACTTCAGACAGATGGTGAATACAGATATACAGTGTGTGGGAAAACTCAAGCCTGTAAATCAATTCCAGTAAGCCCCAGAATCTACAGTTCTGAACTTGAGATTAATAGGTAGGTTCTTAAAGGTTCTTTTTCCTGATTGCCATTTTTTTAATTAATATATTTTTCATTATTAGGCCTATTGTGGTTGTGATCATGTAGAGCTTCCATCCGAATACAATACCTTGGGAGACCACCCAGTCAAAATGGTCATTATGTCGGTCAGTCCTTATTGTAGGATGTGTTTTAAGGAGATGAAACAGTCCATTACTCAATTTGCATGAAGTTGGAGAAAGTCAAGGGGGCAGTGGAGGGGGGATATGAGTTTCCAAACCTGGAGTTATTAAAGGACATCGAATATTGGGATCCTAACACGCATACAAGATCTGGTAGACCAAAGAATCAGATAAACAGCACTTAAAACAAGCTCCTCTCTGGCTTCAGATTTGAAAACATTCCCAGGTGTCTCTCCTTCCACTGTGAGAAGACGCCTTACATTTACATTTAAGGCATTTAGCAGACGCTCTTATCCAGAGCGACTAACAACCGTACTTAGTCCTCAGAAGGTTAGAGCCTAAAACTCACCATGAGCTCAGACACTGCCCGAATAAGGGCCAGTGTTGATATCTAGAGGAAGTACAACACAAGTACATACACAAGTACATACACACGTAACTTACACATCTACTGGAGCTCACTCACTTAAGTGCGTTACGAAGAGATGGGTCTTCAGTCTGCGTTTAAAGATCGCGAAAGACTCATTCCACCATCTGGGAGCCAGGACGGAGAAGAGTCTGGACGCTTGTCTTCCATGCGGGATGGCGGGTCGAGTCGAGCTGTACTTGAAGCTCAAAGGGCTCGAGGTACAACACTATGGAGGTCTGAAAGGATATGTAGCTGTTCAAGAAGCTCCTCACTGAGAAAAGGAGCAAACCAAGAAGATGCTGGTATGCTGGTGGATAACACCACTACCCTCCAGGGAACCACCACCACCACATGTGGGAGACTAGGGTTTGATTCCCGGTCTAGGTGACTATGCTGTGCTACACCAATAAGAGTCCTTGGGCAAGACTCCTAACACTGCAGTGGCCTACCTGTAATAAGAGTAACCTTGTAAGTCGCTCTGGATAAGAGCGTCAGCTAAATGCCATAAATGTAAATGTCCTCAGAGCAATTGGCTGACCACCCCAGAGTCCAGACTGAATGATTTTGGGATTATTTGGATTGTAAGAAGCAGGAACTCGTAAAACTGAACTGTGAAGCTGTAGAAAAACGTAACTGCAGGTTCCTGATAAAAAAGCAAAGAGTGGACACTATACAGCGTCCAGTTTAATGTACAGTGTATATTCTGTCCGGCCTTCTTTACCTTCCGCACTGTAAAGTTAAAGAACCCTTCAGTTCTATCACTAAAAGTGATCAGCAGTCGTAGAACCGTGTTTGGCACCATATGGAACTTGCTAGAAGTGCGGTAAACCTGTATGTGCATTCATATGCGGATGTAATAGCTCAGCTTAAGCAAACTTATGACTAATTGATTAATAGTCAGGCTCCATGTATGGGCCGCTGCTGATAGCGTGCGGTCTGTTGTCGTGCAGTCAGATAGGCATGTGAGGTGCTTATAAATAGCAGTCTGAGCTGAAATGGGTGATAGTGTGTTAGTGGAGCTCCTCTGCCATACTCCCCGAGGCGATAACACAGAAGAGCTTTGACCAGATTAACACACTCACACTCTCTGCCAGCTGGCCCTCTGGGAGACACGCACACACACACTTATGCTCACACGCTGCACCTCGGGCAACGAGAAATGAGCGAACCACCGATACAGCACTGACACCATTTCCCCAGCTAAAACAGCTCAGACTGACACTGCGGTGTCGTGAAACGAATTTGCAAATTAAGTTTTGTGTTTCATTTGTTCTTATTGCAGACCTGAGTGGAAACTCAGTCCTGCACACATGCATATTTATCCTAGAAGGGATGCGCGCTCTGTCAGAGGTTTAGAGCCTGATAGCTCACGTTTATGATCATATTAAAGGATAGCTCACGTTTACGCACTCTTATTAAAGCTGCACCATGTAAGCACAGCATGCTAAAATATGGTAAGCGTGTGCTGCGAGTTGCTGCTGCGTGTTGCTTGTGCAGCCTAAACATAACTGAAATTTAATTTTCCAATAAAAAATGAATAAAATTTAAAAAATATAAAAAAAAAAAAAAAACCAGAGGTTGGATTTCATGGGGAGAATTCTGGACCACATTCCCAGGTGTCTCTGTCCATCTTTCCACTGTGAGAAGACACCTCGACACTACGGAGGTCTAAAAGGACGTATAGCTGTTCAAGGAGCTCCTCACTGAGAAAAGGAGACGGACACACCAAACAAAGGAGCTTCTGGTCTTTTTAGAACCACCATAGAGTCCAGAACCTCAACATCACTGAATGTGTTTGGGATAAATTGGATTGTGAGAAACCGGAACTGCAACCAACCCCTATGACTGAACTGAGTGGGTCTCCTGAACAGTATGGACATTGTAAGAGGCAAAGAGCGGACACTGAACAATGTTCTGTATAGTATATCCTATAATCCGATTGGCTGAGCCGGGTTCCAGGTACAGTACATGCACACCTCACATGTACCTGCATTCTGTATTACATGCACCACGGCATGGAAAATCCCTGACCTGTTAAGGGAATGCTCACATGGACGACGGAGAACACTGATAAAGCAGGAGCCTGTTTTACTGATTAACATAACGAGTACTGGGCTACTCAGCTAGCTAACGGGATAGAAGTTAGCAAACATGCTAAACAGCTCCAGCATCACAGGCTTGAATTAACGTACCTACAATATGATTCATCATAACACTGCGGTATAAAGGACTAAAGTGACTGGAATGTTCACGCTCCCTTGTGTCAGTGTGCAGTAGCAGTGTAGACTCTCTGAATCGCCTCCATACTCCCTGTGTATGTGAAATTTACATTTATGGCATTTAAAAACTTATTCAGAGCGACTTACAAGGTTAATCATATTACAGGTGGGCCAGTGTAGTGTTAGGAGTCTTGCCCAAGGACTCTTATTGGTGTAGCACAGCATAGTCACCCAGACTGGGATTCGAACCCCAGTCTCCCACATGCGGTGGTGGCTCTCTGGCGGGCAGTGGTGTTATCCGCTGAGCTACACCAACTAAGAAGCAGTGCACTATATGTTGAGGTTAGATGTGTCTATACTTTGTGCTGTTGGACTGCAGAAGCCAGTAGTGACGTTCCTATGTAGTGCACTACATAGGGAGCAGGGAGCTGTTTAAGATTCAGCCCCTTTGTGGGAAAGTTGGCAGCATCAGATTTGTCTTGCGCTGGTCATTTGGTGGTCACATGGTACCTATAAAGCGAAGCGGTCTGGATGAATCAGTGCTGTGTTATCATGCTCATTATCATAGACCCGAGTTTAAAAGGTTTGCTCTGTGAATCATTCACGTGTCTCACAGCTTCTGACCTACCCACCACCTTTCATTCCTGTCGGTTGGTGGCTTCTGGGTGCAGCTGTTCGTGCAGCTGTTCTTTTGATGATGCCTGTATGATAATCTCTGGATGGTGATCTCGTCTTTAGGGCCTGTGGCTGAAAGTGGGGAGGTCCTGTTAGCTGCTGACTCCAAACCGAAAGCCAACAGTAAAGATGAAGGGGTTCCTCCTGCTGACCCCCCCAAAGCCAAGGTATGGACTGTCCTAGTGCGATGCAGCATTACCTTCTCTGATTCCTTCTCACTCTTTCATCATCACCTCTCTCTCTTTCTCTTCCCCTCCCCCCTCTCTCTCTCTCTCTCGTTCTCTTCCCCTCCCCTCTCTCTCTATCTCTCTCTTTCTCTCTTTTTGTCCTGCTTGTTTTTCTTTCCTTTTTCTCTCAGACCCACTCTTTTCTCTCCCTCTCTCTTTTTTAGTCCTTTCTCTCTCTCTATCTCTCTCTCGCTCTCTCTCTCTCTCTCTCTCTCTCTCTCTCTCTCTCTTTCTCTTTCTCTTCCCCTCCCCTCTCTATCTCTCTCTCTCTCTCTCTCTCTCTCTCTCTCTCTCTCTCTCTCTCTCTCTCTCTCTCTCACTGTTTCTGTCTTGCACTCTTTTTCTTGTGCTTTCACTCGTTTTTTCACTTTTTCTACCTTGCTCTCTCTTTCACACTTATTCTCTCTCTCTCTCTCTCTCTCTCTCTCTCTCTCCCTCTATCTATCTATTTATCTATCTCTCTTTCTCTCTTTTTGTCCTGCTTGTTTTTCTTTCCTTTTTCTCTCAGCTCTCAGACCCACTCTTTCAGTCCATTTATTTCTCTCTCTCTCTCTCTCTCTCTGTCTCTCTCTCTCTCTCTCTCTCTCTCTCTCTCTCTCTCTCTCTCACTGTTACTGTCTTGCACTCTTTTTCTTGTGCTGTCACTTGTTTTTTCACTTTTTCTACCTTGCTCTCTTATTCTCTCTCTTCTCTGTTTGTTTGTGAAATGTTCAGTGTCCTCCTGGCCGTGTAATATCATCACTGTCCAATTTAAAAAAAACATCTCTGCTTTTAGTAGATTTGTATTTTAATGCAGCGTACCCTGTGTGGAAACTTCATGATTAATGGACCAACAGAAACGGACCAAAGCCGCTTGGTAACACAGCTCCATCTGGTTCCATTGACTTA
>JAMWET010000178.1:707500-835000 GCA_024036415.1 Prochilodus magdalenae | reverse complement strand
CTGTAAAGGTCTCTATACTGACCCACACTTCAGTTCATCACTCCTCACAGCTGACAGTGCAGCTCCGCAAACAGTAGCCTAGATGTTTTCTGGAGCTGCGGTTTAATAAAGAAATGCTGAGTAATTTCAGAAGTATTTCAGCAACGTGACTTCTGTATAAAGCAGCCTACACATCTCCGCTCCAATTAAGAGCAGAATCGTAGTTTTGAGCAGTTATAGATATTGTTTATACATAAACAAGGAGGTGGTAAATTTATGCCTGATATGTGTATATATAGTTACAGACTGTAGTCCATCTGTGTCTCTGTATAGTTTATTACCCTGTTCTAATGATTAGGACCCCCACAGGACCACCACAGAGCAGGTATTATGTGGTTGGTGGATCATTCTCAGCACTGATGTGGTGGTGGTGTTTTAGTGTGTTGTGCTGGTAAGAATGGATCAGAAACCAATGGACTACAGTCTGTAATAGCAGAACTACAGAGTCCTCCTGCATGTTCAGTGGACTATGAGTGCAGGAGGTGTATCTAATGCAGTGGCAGGAGAGTATATACATATATACATGCATATATACAGGGGTTGGACACTGAAACTGAAACACCTGTCATTTTAGTGTGGGAGGTCTCACAGCTAAATTGGACCAGCCTGGTGGCCAATCTTCATTAACTGCACATTGCACCAGTAAGAGCAGAGTGTGAAGGTTCAGTTAGCAGGTAAGAGCACAGTTCTGCTCAAAATACTGCAATGCACACAACATTATGGGTGACATACCAGAGTTCACAATAAGAGGAACCAGATTGTTGGTGCACGCCTTGCTGGCGCATCTGTGACCAAGACAGCAAGTCTTTGTGATGTATCAAGAGCCACGGTAAGGAACCAGGGTAATGTCAGCATACCACCAAGAAGGACGAACCTCCACCAGCATCACGTAGTGACCTGGCCACTATCCTGCAAGAAGAATGGCTTAAACTCCCTCTGACCACTGTGCAGGACGCAGTATATGTCATTCCCAAGACCAACTGACGCTGTATTGGCCGCAAAAGGAGGCCCTACACCATACTAATAAATGACTGTGGTCTAAAACCAGGTGTTTCAGTTTCATTGTCCAACCCCTGTATATACTCCTGCCACTTCAATAGGTACACCTTCTACATATATATGCTATGTTAGTTTGTGTTTAATGTCAGGGAAAATTCAGGCTATAAACTAGCACTCATGGAATCATACAGTCCACCTTAAAAACCTCCAGAATGGAACTGTACAGGAGGATGAACCAGGTTTCTTAACCTGCAGTGGAGGCTGATAGAACCAGGTTTACTTCTAAGCAGGTTTGGAGCGATTCTATTGGTCGGTCCATCATGCATAATAACTCAATTGATAGGGTGCAACAATAAAAGTGCAGCTGAATCTATATTAGAGGTGGAGATGTGGAGGAGTATCATACTGTGGTACATCAGGAGTGTATGTGGTGTATCAGGATATGTACTGTTTCAGACTCTTATCAGTTGGAGCTGTTAAGTGTAAGACTGTAGAGTCTTTAAGATCACCAACAACATCCATTTAGATGGGTGTAGCTAAACGTTTGACAGATGAGTCATTGGGGCTCAGTTGGCACACAGTACAGTAGTTTTGTTTCTCTCTAATGTACATCCCATCCTTACAACTCCTACATTTACAGTCTGTATGCCATCCAGTAATGCAAGCATTAGAAAGGGCAACGTGATTCTGTCTCTTGCCCGTGTTATTGCATGGTAGCGTCCTGAAATCCACGCTGACTCGTCTGTTATAGGCGCCTTTAATATTGCCTCATCTGAAGAAGCGGGCCGGGGCAGCCCTGTTCAGATGTTTTATGGTTCACGGAGCAGAGAGTGAATGTAGTGAAATCTGAGAGGTGGTGTTGTTAGCGGGTGCTCTTTAGTTTGTGCCGTTTTGTGGCATTTCTGTTTGCGCTTTCACAAAAGGCCCCGGCGCCCCTGGCTACACACAGCTGACAGGTGATGATGTCAGGGGGTTGCCTAGCACCCGCAGGAGGGAGGGATTCCCCCAAGGAAGATTAATGAGAATCCAGTCTAGGATATAAACAAGCATGACCTCCAGTCAACCTCAATTCAGCAGCGAAGGAGCACGGCAGCATTTTCTGTTCTTCAAAGCCAGCCTTCCCTCAATCTTCATCATCATCACCATCATCATCATCATCTCTGCCTCTTTTCCTTCTTTCTCCCCCCCTTCCTCCTCCGAGTACAGTAGTCTAAAGGTCACCAGGGTTCACTCGAGTCCGGTATCCTCTCTCGACGTGCATCATGACTCAGAGAATCGGACAGAAAGTGGCAGAGGAATTCCTGCGGTCTTAACCTTGCGTAACCCCTCTGTTGTTTACATTTGGAGACTTCCACGTGTAGCTGCGGGCAAAAGAGCAGAGAGAGAGAGAGAGAGAGAGAGAGAGATGCAAGAGAGGGAGGGATTCCCGATCTCGCTGCTTCTCTCCAAGGGCAGATCGCAATGCTGCATGTGCTTTCTGTTTTTTCTGCTCTGGTGCCTCACTGGCGTCTAATGAGGAGGCACGTGATGATTGTTAATAATTCAGAACTGAAATGAATATTTGAACCACTGTTTATTTTTGTCCTACCTTCGATGCTTGAAGTGTAAAGAATGACTGCTGTTGTTCTGTACTGTGTTTACATGCTGCTCACATTGTACCCCAATCAGGTCATGTCATCTCCTAGACACGCTGTATATTGTTGGATTAAAGCCTCATAAGACATCATTAGGAGTTATGTATATCATGTCTAACAGTACACTATGTATCTAGGTTATATATATATATATATTTTGTGCCACATCTTAAAAAACGAATGCAGTGACTCATTTAAAGCCCATATTCATTTGAAAAGAACATCCCAGTCCGTCGCCGCTCCACAAAGGCCAGGTAAATCTCTACCATCAAAGGCAGCTGCCTTCTCCTCCTTTTAAGATGGAGGACTATTATTACTACTCCTTTTACTACTACTACTCCTATTACTCCATTACTATTCCTCCTATTACTCCATTACTACTACTACTACTACTAATACTACTCCTATTACTCCATTACTACCACTACTACTACTACTACTACTACTACTACTACTACTACTCCTCCTATTACTCCATTACTACCACTACTACTACTAATACTACTACTAATATTACTACTACTACTACTACTACTCCTATTACTCAATTACTACCACTACTACTCCTATTACTCAATTACTACCACTACTACTCCTATTACTCAATTACTACCACTACTACTACTCCTATTACTACTTTACTACTACTGCTCCTATTACTCTAGTACTACCACTACTACTACTACTCCTATTACTCAGTTACTACCACCACTACTACTACTCCTATTACTACTTTACTACTACTGCTCCTATTACTCTAGTACTACCACTACTACTACTACTCCTATTACTCCATTACTACCACTACTACTACTTCTATTCCTCCATTACCACCACTACTACTACTCCTATTACTCTATTACTACCACTACTACTACTCCTATTACTCTATTACTACCACTACTACTACTCCTATTCCTCCATTACTACCACTACTACTACTCCTATTACTCTATTACTACCACTACTACTACTCCTATTCCTCCATTACTACCACTACTACTACTTTATTACTATCAGTACTAGTACTACTGCCATTACTCTATTACTACTATATTATATAAATAGTAATAATAATAACGAATAACGACAATAAAACCGTTTTTTGCAGTAAAACTTTTTACCTCTTATTTGAAAGTTTTGTATTTGTGAGATTTTGCTGGTGTGGGTTCATGTCTGTTTCTTTTCAACACAACAGCAGGAGCAGGGCCAATAGCTCCTCCTTGCGGCGGAATGTCAGATTAATAAATATTTATCAGTGAGTTCCAAAAAAAGGCATTTTCCATGGGAGTGTAGACATTCTGGAATTCTGCTTTAGATGCCTGAGGGAAAGCATGAGATATTATATTAACATAATTTATCAGAGCCACTGGGACACCGCCATCGGGAAATGCTTTGAATACTTCCTCCCACTGTATGTCACTACAGAAATGTGTTTTTCCCATAGAATTCTGTAAAAATCTAAAAAAAAGTAAGAAAGAGTAAAACTTTCCACGTACATATAATACGTTCACGTTTTACAATAAAGTGGCATTCCTGGTGTTTCTCTATCATTTCGATTTCTGAATGAAAACTGCCCCTGAAGGATTATCATCAGGTTCCCTTGTCAGTCATTGCTGACATCCAGTTCCTTCACTCTATCACACAGGGCTTATATTTCCCTATTAAATACCAGGTGCTTACAGTACTGCATCATTCTAACAACTTCCCCTAGTAGAAGCAGTGACATCCCCGTTTTGAAATCTGCGGAATCTGTTTGTTGTGTTTGTGTTCATTTTCACTCCAAACGTGTAGAACATGTCACTCATACGAGTGCATTCTGGATCTTCACCCAGAGGACGTTTCCTCCTAGGAAATGTGTTTCCGACACATGGCTGTGCCGCTACATTTTTACACACCTGTCTAGAGCAGAACCTGCTCAGCCTCTCCCCACTGACTGCACACCCTCCACTGCAACTCCTCACTGAGTTTACTACGCCAAAATTGGAGAAGAAAAAAAAGAGAGAGAAAAATCTTCAAGAAGCTGCCAAAAACAGAACAGCCCAAGTTTCTCACATTCTGGCAGGCTATTCCCACAGCGAAGCCTTCCTCTCTCCTCTTTTCCTCGCTCACTCAATCCCTGCCAAACAGTCCCTGCGTTCCACTCTCCTCCAGCATCGCAAGTGTAGGACAAACCAGCCCCTCACCACGCTCCTGCAGCCCCCCAGGTATCTGCATGGTCCCCCAGGCCTGATTACCTTACACACTGCCTTTCTTCAACATGATGTAGCTTAGCGCGTTTCGCATTTCTCTTATAGAGTGCAGTATCAGATCTGTACAGTCAAACTACATGCCCTGCTTTAGCGCTTCGTACTGTTTCATTTAGTGTGCGTGTTACTCCAAAGAGAACTGAGGGGATCTGGAAACTTCTCAGCTGAGGAAGCTTTTATCTTTCCGCACTGGTAGAATGACAGTATTTCTAAATTGAATTGAACTGAACTGAATTCAAATCACATAACACAGGCGATTTCATAATTCTATCTCTGTTATTTTTAATATAGCTTAAAATAATAATAAGGCAAACAGTAAACTAGTACTGAGGAAACCCTGTAAATAATAGATCTCATAAATAATAGATCTCATCGTATTTCACTCCACATCATGTGGGTAACACGTCCATGAGCGCTCTCCTGACCTACCGAAAGGCTGGCATCTCTTGCCCCGCCCACACAAAACTGGGCTGTCCTTATCTTGGGTAGCAGTTCTGTAAGCATTCCCTTCACCAATCGCAAGACTGACGTCTCTTGCCCCGCCTACACAACACAGTTTCCGAGTATATTGGGTTGTGCTAATCATGGCTGATGCTTCCATAGGCATTCACCTGACCAATGACAAGGCTGGCATTTCTTGCCCCGCCCACACAATGAAGTGTCAGAGTAAACTGGGCTGTCCTTATCTTTGGTGAGGTTGGTCCTAATCTTGCGAATACTTCAATAAGCATTACACTGACCAGTCACAATGATGATGTCTCTTGCTCCGCCCACACAAAGTTTCAGAGTCAGAGAAACTTAGCGAGCTAATGTTAACTGTTCATTCCTTTTCCCCCTTATATTCACACATCACTTTTTCGTTTGTCCCTCCAGCCATCTGCCTGCATGTTTTTTGTCCATGACTATTTTTCCTCAATTTTTCCTTCATTTTTAATTTTATTGTTCAATAATAACCACAATGTGCATGTTATATATTAGAGATCAGACGGATGGTTTATTCACAACACAAAACATAAAGCAAACGTAACAAGCAACACGACTTTATAATATGCTGTAATAGCAAATATTATGAAACTGTAATTATCTATTTATAGTTATTTCTTGTCACTGTACGGAGCTTTTCAACAACAATATTTGATCAGCACTTTTTGAATATAGGGCATTATGTTAATTTTCTACAGCTTTGTTCAGCTGAACTCTTCATTCCTAACAGCTTCCTACAACACTGCTTATAGAATATTAGCATAACATTTAAATCATTTTACATAAACCTGCAACAACATTGGTTTTATAGGACTCCATTATTAATTGTAATGGTAGGACTGGGTCCTGGATGTCGATATTGAGGTATGAAATGTTGCGGTAGCTCATGCATGTGAGTTTTTAGCGTTTTTATGTCAACCTGTCAGAAAGCTTGACGTGCCTTTGTGGAAAGTCTTTCTCTTTTTACCGTCTTTCAAACTCTTTTGTTTATTCTATTGAGTTGACCTTGACAATTATTTGTTCTGTTCTAGAAAACGGTCCTCTGCGTGCCGCCTTGTCTGTTACTTGTCTTTCTCTTTATCACGCTGAGTCTGAAGGATCCTAACTGTGGGTTTCTCTCTTGTGTGTTTCTCTTCCTCCTATTTTCTGTTGTTCTCTCTCCCTGTCTCGCTCTCCTCCCTGTTTCAGCCAACTCCGGCTCTCTGCAGGGTCCTCAGACACCCCAGTCTACCGGCAGCAGCTCTATGCCTGAGATGCCCAACGAGCTTAAACACCCCACCCCTGCCACTACGCCACAGGGACAGGTCAACAGCATGCAGAGTAACAGGTGAAAGCATGGTCTTTGTCCACCGGAGATTTGATTGGTTTCTATCTAGTGTTTCACCTGTGCACAAACTTAGGCAGCTATAGTGGTTGGTGTAGCATAGTGAGTCACAGTGCTGGTTCCCCACCTGGGCAAGAACACGATACTAGCAAGAGTCCTAACACCGCGTTCATCTGTAGCATAATTACACACCCTACAGATTGTAAAATAATAACAAACAACTTTACATAGTGTCATTTTAACTATTGTAATTTTATATGCAGTAATAGATTGTACAGTATGGATTGTGAAATTACATTATGATTACAGGTAACGTTTTACATTATGTAACATGTAACAACATGTAACTAACATTAGGTAACATTGTTACTGTATTACTTCATGTAACTAAAGCATCACGTCATGTTATTTACTCAGTACTTAATGTAAAGTGTTATCCAGGTATAGAACAAAAAGATATTTTCAGTTTTATTGAGGATTTTAAGAATTCCCTGAAGAAGTAGTCAAATAAACAATCAATAATATACTGTTATGATCATTTCCGCATATTGCTTTTTCAAGCTATCTGCCTTGAGGTGTGGTCTGCACCACTGATTCTGGAACTTCAGTTCAACGTGAAGTAATTGTCAACAGTGAACAGACAGTTCAGCAGATAGTTTAGAATCTTCTACAGCTCTAACCATCTAACATTTCAGCTTTTTTATTTATAGACTTAAAGACTTAAAGATGATAGATCATCTGAAAACTGGGAATCTCCCAAAGACTAACACATTTATACCTGTATACATTTATCTGCAACCATATGACATGAAAGCAAATTTTTTAATGCATAATGAACAGTGTAAATATGAACCCAGTTCTGTGTCCATACAGTGTAAATATATGTGTAGCTGGTGGTAATGCAGTTTTCAGTGTTTAGGTAGAATTAGTGTGAGCTGGTGGTAATGCAGTTTTCAGTGTTTAGGTAGAATTAGTGTGAGCTGGTGGTAATGCAGTTTTCAGTGTTTAGGTAGAATTAGTGTGAGCTGGTGGTAATGCAGTTTTCAGTGTTTAGGTAGAATTAGTGTGAGCTGGTGGTAATGCAGTTTTCAGTGTTTAGGTAGAATTAGTGTGAGCTGGTGGTAATGCAGTTTTCAGTGTTTAGGTAGAAGTAGTTTGAGCTGGTGGTAATGCAGTTTTCAGTGTTTAGGTAGAATTAGTGTGAGCTGGTGGTAATGCAGTTTTCAGTGTTTAGGTAAAATTAGTTTGAGGTAGAATTAGTTTGCTTCCATTGTTAGTGTATGCATTTCCCCACAAACCCCCTGCCCAGACCCTTTGCTACCCCATCCTAACTACTTATGAAAATATTAATAAAAAGGATTAGAATGGGACTCCACATGCAGGGCTAACTGTTGCTTGTTTCTGAATTCGGGTTGTTATTTGTGTTTTCAATATCATCTGGCTCAGTTCCACTTGTTTAATCCATTTGTTTGCACTTGGGTGAGCATCTATTAACATTAATTTATTTTCTCTGAGATGTCACAGTTGCTTAACAAATAACTGTTACTGACGGATAAACTGCAGCCTTCGTATTATATAAGGAATACAGAAGGGAAATCAGTTCCATCAGCTTCGTACGATTCATCACGCGCGCACAAGTGCATTCTATATGTTTAAATTAGCACCATGCATGACATTCCCTTATCTCTATAGATGTGCATTTGCATATGTATTTCTGGTTGAATGTCTATTTGAATTTACATAATCTGTTTGGCCTTGGTTTAACAGGAGTAATTCTATAAGTATCCAGGACCCGTTTTCAGATGGCAGTGACCCTGCCTTCCAGAAGAGGAATTTACTGAGTACTGGAGGTCCTTATCAATCAAGCATGAACCCCATGGACCCCATGATGAGGAGTTTGCAGTTTGACAACAAGGACCATTTTGCAGGAATGAGGAAGGGTTAGTGCTTTATTGTGGTCTACGTAACTCTAGTTCTAGCAGCGTTCAGAGTCCAGTGTTATTTGATAGATATGGCTTAATAGAGCTGATTAAACGTCTCTGTAGTTTATGTTAGTCTCTTCTCTTTATGTGATGTTCACTTGTCTATTTAGTTCTGGGTTTTTTTGGGGGGGTGGGGGGGGGGTGTCTTTACTTCTAACTTCTTTGTTTTCTCAGTGATTTTCTGTCCTCTACCTGTCTTAGGTCTTGGATTCAGTAAAACTGATTATATTCAGGAGGCTGCTGCCACCTGCTGGACAACATTAACTCACTAAACTGCATCCCTTTTTCAGCTGCAGGTGGAGAGTCATGCATGCCAGGTCAGATGCCCCCTGCTGGCATGCAGGACATTTATGGCAGGAGTCCCTCTGGTGGACCCATGGCAGGGCTGGGCATGGGCCAGCGTTCTCAGTACCCTTATGGACCTGGATATGACCGGAGGTTGGACACCTACCATACCTACACACAAATGCTACATTAGTACATGGCCTACAGCTTTGTGTAATAATTCAGTCATGTCTTTTGTATGCTCCTTTATTTATCCAAATATTATATTATATTATATTATATTATATTATATTATATTATATTATATTATTGATCCATTTATTGTTGAACCAACACCTTGTTTCTTTGTCTCTTGTCTTCTTTGTCTTTTTCCTTCTCCTGTATAGTTTTGGCCATGACAGTATAACGTACCTGGTGTAAATGCTGCATCATTAACACTATATAAATTAGTCTGTCCATTCTGTTACAGATCAGACCATGTAATGGGGATGGAAGGAAACATGGGACCTCCTGGGAATCAAGGCAACATGGGTCATGCCAATAATGATGGTAGCATGTACTCTCCTAATAGATACCCAAATCAACAAAGGTAAGCTCTTAGATTTTGTCTCATTGATTAATGACAAACATGCGTTTATCAAGCTAAAACATTAGTGTCCAATCCTGGTCCTGGACTAGTCCACTAGGGGACACTTTGGGGACACAAAGTCATTTTAGGTCTGGAGGGGGAGACTATTTGAAGCTTCACAGAAATGTCTAGCTTTGCTACTACGCATACAGCATCACATATAAAATAGCTTGACCTAAAGGGAACCCTGATTGTCTTCAAACGGTGTACAGTGCTAGTAAAAATACAAATAAACTAAATGAGAATGTTTGCTTATTATAAAACAAAAACATAACATTCCTTTATTAATACCCTGCCAGTGCCGTGCTGTGGTGATGTTGTATGGGTGCAGTGAAGTCAGTCCTATGGAAAATAAGACCAATAATAAAAAAAAGTTCAAGAGGGTTTACTAGAGTGATGTCATGTTCTGACTAAAGCTGAAAAGGCTGGACAATATATTAAAAGGTAATTAGATATTTCTCACTCACATTTGCTCACTTAGTGGACGGGAGAGACGGAGCAACCGATGGCCAACTTATTAGTAAAATTATTTTGACCTATTTTTAATAATTACTATGGTATGCATGTCTAACACCAATCAAATATGCAGTATAAACTGATCAGCATTATAATCAATTTATACAGCATATTTGAATTGTAGTAGACATTCATACCATTTTAGGGCTTATACTGGATGTCTTCACGTTCATGGTCCTTTTTAATCTAGTATGTATATTATATTCATGTTGAAATAAGACGGTGTAAAGAATTAACAATAAGCTAACGACAGATTAGCTAGTAATTCTTTTTCACACATGTAGGCCTGTTTATTTTGAACACTGCTGTCAATTAGATGTAAATTTAAGAGGGGGTTCCACCAACTAAGTAAGGTGCTACTTGCAGGCCACACTAGCACCCCACACTTCTGGTGGTAGTATCGTGTATCATGGTGGTAAGGCTCCTATGCAGGTCTTATTCTTTCATCATGGTAGACCATTGCACACTATCATGGACAGTATGTTAAGTAAAAGATGAGTGAAAGTGGGTCCTGGGACAAACTCTACCACTCTATGTGGTCTCTGGCATGGGGAAGTATGGTAGGACACACGTCTCTTACACACTGATTTCAGTCTGATCAGGTGAAAAGGGTGGGGAACCTGGGGAACCCCAGGACAATGACTGGAAACCACCAACCAAGACAATACAGATAGTTATGAATGATTTACTGCCTATTTAAGTTTTATCCTATTATCTAATCTCTTTAACTCTTTTCCTACACAGGCATGATGGCTTTGGACAACAGTACCCTATGCCATATGGTGTCCACCCTACAGGGATGTACCCTCAACAACAGGTGAGATACTTTCCTGGTCATGTTCAACTTGCCGTGTTTACCAGATCTTAAACATGTTCAGGTTCACCATCATGATAAATCCTATATGTAGTCATATACTGTGCTGTATTGTTCGTCATGTACATCATTCTGGACTACAAACACTAAAACTATTGCTATTCTAACAGGGCTACAAGCGTCCACTCGATGGGATGTACAGTCCCCCTGGAAAGAGGCATGAAGGGGAGGTCTATGGAATGCAGTACGGAGGTCCGCAGCCGGACATGTATGGCCAATATGGGGGTAATTATCCAGACCGCAGGCCCATCCAGGCACAGTTCCCTTATGCATATGGCCGGGACCGACTACAGAATGCTAGTCAGGGACCTCAGCAGCATCCTGTACAGCACAGCATGATGAGCGGCGGCCATTCATCATCCACCGGCGATGGTCCAACGCACAACATGTGGCCCTCAAGGACAGAAATGCCCTATCCGTACCCCAATAGACATGGAACGTCTAGTCAAGGCTCTCCATATCCAGGCATGGGACGCGTGGATGACATGGATGGAATGAGAGTAGACAACCAATGGCCTGGGCATCAGCGTCAATCACCCTATATTCCCAGCCACTCTAACTCCATGCCCCCATTGAGTTCACGACAGCCTCCGTCCTCCTACCAGACCTCTAACCATATCTCCCGTGACCCAAGCCCGGGCTCTTTCCAGCGCTCCATGGAAGCACACATGTCGCCTAATAAAGCTGCCTTTATGCAGTCTATGAAGATGCACAAGCCAGGAATGCCCATGCCAGGGGTATCAGGTAGTGGACTGCCAGGCCAGCTGCCACCCAACTTGAGGAGAGACCTTAACTATCCACTGGGGTCTGTGGAGGGGACTCAGCCTAACCTGAAACCTCGGCGCAAAATGACCTCGAAAGACACTGGTAAGTAATGGCATGGTTGATAGGGCTGGGATGATAACCACAACACCGCGGTCATGTTACGTCCACAGCAGGGTTGTGCTCATTACTTTCACATCAGGACAGATAAATGGACACCTTCCACCCACGTATGTTTTAGAGGGGTCACCCATTGTGGTGTGGGAGCTTACCAGTTGGCAGCACTTACATAAAATGAGATAAATAGAAGCCAGGAAACAAATCTGGAAATGAGAATGATAGCCTAGCCACCTCTGCTAGAAATAAATACTAGCATAGCATAGATTTGCTGAGTTTTGGATGCTAGTATGCTGCTCAGCATATGTTTTGATGTGGGTATGTGGGGCAATTGGCATGACCAAACTGGGTGACCAGATAAACCAGCACCAGACCAGCACTATACCAGCTTAAGCCAACAGAGACCAGACTGAACCAGCATGGTCTGTGTGTTTTTTTCAGCGGTGGTGGCAAAGAGCTACACTCTCTCTGCACATTCTACAGAGCACATTTAATATCAGCTTTACTCAAATACCTGTCACACAGCTTTGTGTTATCCTCTAAGTGGGTGCGCTGTCTTCTAAACGGTATACTGTCCTCTAAATCATACGCTATTCTTTTTTTAACTGGGATTGTTTTTAGCATCAGCTTGCATTAGCTACAGGCCTGTGCTGCGGCACATTTGACCTGCTAATGAAGCTTTATCCCAAACACAGAACAGATTTGATTTTGCCTTGAACTTTTTTACTGTCAATCATTTTTATTACCTTGATTTGTGTTACTAGAGCATCAGATTTTAGAATCAAGTCTGTATGATGTGTAATGGGTGGTCTAGTTTTGGTCAGTAGCCTGCTTGCTAAGCTAACAATAACACAGAGCTGGTGTAGTTTTCCTTTCTGTCCCTTCAGTGTTTGCTTGACTTCACTCTCTCGTATATTAATCATTATTTTTAATCATCTAAAATTTTTGTCAGTGCCAGAATCAAACATGTTCTATGGTGGGCAGAACTGTTATCATGCTAGCATAGCTAACGCTAACCAGCTCCTTTCTCCTAGCACTGTTTTTAACATTTATTAATTGCTCAGAATTAATTAAATAATGGCTTGCAATTCTTGCACTGTGTTCACTTATTTGGGACCTATGTTTTAATTTTGAAATAATGCTAAATGAAAAGACAAAAACTTTATATATGTATATATCAAACAGTATATACATTTATAGTATATACTTTTTCCTGAATATATATTGAGATGAAAAAATGTTTTGGCCATATGACTTGAATTAATATTAATAAATATTTGGAAAACATTATTCATTGTAAAGTATTTAAGACTTAGACTTTTCAAAACTGTTGTGAGTGTGAACCATCTTTCCTGGAACTTTCTATATGATTTGTAATTGGTTTCAGTGCACCAAGCCACAAAAGCAGGTACGGCTGTAATTACTCTTCTCTGAGTATCCCAGGAGCCTCAAATCAGAGTCAAGCACACATGTCAAATACAAGACTTTCTTTTGTATCAAGCAGCACAAAGTGGTAGCATCACATGATTCATTCACTTAATCCTACTTAACATTGCACATCCTGTGATATGACTAATGCAGATGTGCACATTAAGATGATAATGCTGAAAAACTGTATCATACAGCCCAATATACATATTTTTATTTACATTTCCAGCCATTAAATATAAAATATAAAATTTATAATATAATATAAAATTTACAAATATTCAATATTAAAAGTCTTTAACACTATGTAAATTAAATCCACCAATATTTAATTGTTCACTCTATGATTTTGCACACCTAAGATCATAGCAATTAGCCATTCAACTTGCCACTATGGATCTGAAAGGATGTGTAGTTATCCAAAGCTGTCAACAAGAAAAGGAGAGCAAAGAATGTTTGCTCTGTAGAACACAGTGTACGATGGAGATGTGAAATAGGGGTTTCTGGACTGATGAGTCTAAGTGAGGTTTTCTGCTTTGTGAGAATTAAAAAACGACTGAGCTTTGGAGAGGTTTCAAAAACTCAAAAAGTAAGCCTTCCCAAAACATGGAAGCTGTAAGTAAGCTGTGCTGGAATGTGTGTGGAACAGTGACTTGCACAACAACTGTGTTTTAACCTTCCTTAATTGAATCTAAAGGAACCCCGGAGGCCTGGCGAGTGATGATGTCTCTCAAGTCTGGTCTGCTAGCAGAGAGCACATGGGCTCTGGACACCATCAACATCCTCTTGTATGATGACAGCACTGTAGCATCCTTCAACCTGTCTCAGGTATTAAGTTAGCATGCCAGTTATTACAACGATAAATGATTAACGTTAGCTTTGTAGCTTCTGACGTGGTTTTGCTTCTGTTCCCCTCTTAGTTGTCTGGATTTCTTGAGCTCATCGTCGAGCATTTAAGAAGATGTTTGATTGAAATCTTTGGGATCCTAGAGGAATATGAGGTGGGCACCATTGGCCAAAAGACTCTGCTCGGACCACTCGAGGATCAGAAAGAGGAAGATCCACCCACTCCGGAGAATCCCTGTGAGCCAGAATCTCTGGAATCTGGACAGAAAGACTCGGTGGAAGCTCCATCGACTCTCTCAGACACAGACCCAAATGGGGAGGCTGATCACAAGAAAGATTTATTGATGCAGGAGAAAGAGGAGACAGATGAGCAGCGGTGTGTAAAGGAATCTGAGGATACTACAGAGCCTCTTGAGGGCCAGTCGTCATCCTCGGTTCCTGAACCTCGACCCAAACAGGCCAGCAAGTATGATAAGCTGCCGGTGAAGATTGTGCCTAAAGACGACTTCATAGAAGACATTTGCGATGAGCTTGGCCATGTCCAGGAGTTCACTAGTGGCCTACTTCACTGGAAAGCAGGTGGGGGGGACTCCACAAGCCACATACAGACACACTTTGAGATTCGTGGTGAGAGTGTTGAAGGTACGCAACGTGGCTGTGCTTTAAAATCCGAGGAAGTGGGTAACAGCCGGGTTGCAACGATAGACGACGTCCTCTGCCCCAGAACAAGGGCACTCTCTGAGGGAGAAAACTCTTCTACCTCTAGCGATGCCTCATACCCATTCCGTCTTCACAAGACCCAGAAGGGAATCACTTTGCTAGAGGATGAGCCACGCTGTCCTGATGAAGCTCCACTGTCCACAGCAGCCAGCTGGCAGGACTCCCTGGCCAAGCGTTGCATCTGCGTCTCCAACATCATCCGCAGCCTGTCCTTCATCCCTGGAAACGATTCAGAGATGTCAAGGCATCCAGGCCTGGTGCTCATCCTCGGGCGCCTGCTGTTGTTACACCACGAGCATCCAGAGAGGAAGAGAAGTGTCCCGACCTACGAGAAAGATGAGTTCCCCAAGGAAGAGCAGGGCCTGGCCTGCAGCAGGGACGAATGGTGGTGGGACTGTTTGGCAGCTCTGAGGGAGAACACTATGGTTACCTTGGCCAACATTGCTGGACAGCTGGACCTGTCAGTCTACCCGGAGAGCATCTGCCTTCCTATCCTGGATGGCCTACTCCACTGGATGGTGTGTCCTTCAGCAGAGGCCCAGGACCCCTTTCCTTCAGCAGGATCACATTCTCAGCTTAGCCCCCAAAAGCTGGTGCTTGAATGTTTGTGCAAGCTCAGCGTTCAGGACGGCAACGTTGATTTGATCCTGGCCACGCCACCCTTCAGCCGGCAGGAGAAACTCTTCGCCATGCTGGTGCGCCAGGTGGGAGAGCGAAAGCAGCAAGTTTACAGAGAGATGGCGGTGGCCATTCTGTCCAGCTTGGCCAGAGGGGACTGCTCAGCAGCTCGTGGCATCGCTGTGCAAAGAAGCAGCATCGGCAACCTCATAGGCTTCCTAGAGGACGGCATCGCCATGACTCAGTATCACCAAAACCCGCACAGCCTCCTCCACATGGGGCATCCTCCCATGGACCAGCCCAGCGGGAACATGATGTGTCGAGCTGCAAAGGCACTTCTGGAACTGGCCAAGGTGGAGGAGAACAGGCCTGAGTTTGTGCTTTATGAGAGTAGGCTACTGGACATAGCTATTTCCACTGTGCTTAGTACAAGCGTGGTGGCCGTTATCTGTGAAGTACTCTTTCACCTCGGCAAGTCATGACAGAAGCCGGAGGGACTCTAGAGCCGCGCTGCGCGGACCGCAAGGATGAGGCACTTTTATATTTATATTTAAACAAACAAACAGAAAAAAATTGGGTTTATATATGACTATATGAAATAAATCTATATGTATAGCTTCTGTGCCAACACTTTGATTTGGGAATTTTAGAAAATGATTTTAATACAGATATTTAATATTGCTGTTTGAATGTTTGTCTCTTTGTTTATTTGGTCTTTATTTTGGTAACCAAAGGTAATGTTGTCTGACTTTTGGTTCAGGGGATCTACGGCGATCCCCCCGGTCCCCCCCGCCAGCCCCCCTCCCCTCTCTCTTTACGCCGCTCTTTTGGAACTTTTGGAATTTTCTAAATGTACATTATCAGTATCCGTGGATTTGTTTTGGAAAGCAGAACTATTTAAGATTTGGGAAAACTGTAGATAGAGCTTCTCTTGGGCACTTCAGATAAAAGAAGCTTGCTTTTGCTCATTTTGTTACATCCATATGAAAAATGAATTGTGCAATATTATGGTGCAGATTGTCCAGTCAGGGCAAAAGAGATGTGATTCCTTTTCTCCCCATATTTATCATGCAAATGATGTGTTTTGCCAGAAGGTGGCAGTATTGTATCAGTTATTAAAAAAGAGATCCTCATGGACTGATTTTTATTATTTGCCTCCTCGATGTCATATCCATTGCTGTCATGGACAATGGATGTGTGTATTTATCACTAATTTGACCTTATTTCCATTTTTACGGTACTGCTGTGTAAAATGTTGTACATTGTTTTTGTTGTTAGTGTTTTTTGTTTTGTTATTTTTTTGCCATTCCAGTTTTGTTTTCTCACAAATGTGATAACTACAAAGTGATTGTAGTTTGTAAAGATGAAATTACTGTTCTTGTTGTTACATCTATGATAATTATTGGTATGGATATTTTGTTAATGGGGTCAGGTTTTTGAGCAAGGGTAGTGACTATGTTCTGTCTGTATAAAGTTTCTGTACGCTCTGTATAGTAGCTGACCACCGATCAGGCTTTGGTAATCATGTGTTGAAGTGCCATGGTCAGCATATTACTTGTTAAGATTACATGGAAATACATGGAAATGGACAGCTAATGCAAAATCTGTTTTTTATTATTATTATTATTATTATTATGATTATTATTATTATTCTCCCGGGATCTAAATGAACACATTTGTTATCCAAGATCATGTAGTTAAAAATAAATGATGTTGAGCAAAGCCGCTCAGTAAATGCAGTATTCCATACGGCCACTCTGTCTGTGAACAGCTGATCTACTTCAGACACACGGCCCATGCGTGTGTTTTCACACTAATGAAGTGAGATTGTGTAGGCAGGCCGCTCTCCCTTATCTCAGAGATATCCAATCAGAGGCTTTAAATTCACTGCAGGGTTGTGAAGCTGAAGAACGTTAGAGGACGTTTATTACGCCTCTCTGTTGGCAGAAACAATGGTTCTTTGGTATGCCATAGGAGAGCCTAGAGTTTCCTAGAGAACAGGGATGTTTGAATAGATGGTCCTTTAAAGTGAATGTGAAATCACAGCTGAGCTTGTTCTATGTTGTTGGGATCTGGTATTGATATATGTAAATGTATTGGCTTCTGGCTGCCAGTAAAGCACCTGGATGAAAACCAGGTAGAAAAGAACTTACTCTGTATGGGACATGCTGGGTGGTTGCTCTGGTGTTACATGTGGTTGTTATAGTGTTGGCTGATATGGTATCCCAAGTGATTGCCAGGGTGTTACTAGATGGTTACTAT
Source organism: Prochilodus magdalenae (assembly GCA_024036415.1). Classification (NCBI taxonomy): domain Eukaryota; kingdom Metazoa; phylum Chordata; class Actinopteri; order Characiformes; family Prochilodontidae; genus Prochilodus; species Prochilodus magdalenae. Next base: position 817,234 of record JAMWET010000178.1, on the reverse strand, counting down.
GGTATTTTGTATGGGAATTGCTGGGTGGTTGCTGTGATTTCCCAGGTGGTTGCTAGGGTGTTGACAGATGGTTACTATAGTATTTTATATGTGAATTTCTGGGCTGTTGCTGTGGTTTTATAGGTGCTTGCTAGGGTGTTGCTAAACTGTTGCTTTGGTTTCCCAGGTGTTTGCTACTGTGCTACTAGGCAATTGCTAAGCTATGCATTGTTGTTATGCTGGCTGATGTGGCATCCCAAGAGGTTGTCAGGGTACTGCTGGGTGTTTGCAAATGTATTCCTAATGGGTGATAGTGTGTTGTTGAGCAACTGATTTGGTATCCATGGTGGTTGCGTGGTGGCTGCTGTGGTATCCCAGGTGGTTGCAAGGGTGCGGGTTGCGATTACTATGGTATTTGTATGGTTAATGCTAAATGGTTGGTGTCTCAGGTTACCATAGACTCCTATGAGGTTGCTGGGTGGTTGCCAAGGTGTCCGATGTTGTTGCTCTGGGGTTGTGTATTGGCTGCTGTGGTTACCGTTGTTCCTTGGTGATTGCTAGGGTGATGTTATGCAATTGGTTTGCTTTTCCAGGTGGTTGCTAGATGGATGTCGGTGCTATGGATAAGTTGATGTGATGTCCTACTTGGTAAATAATATTCTTCTAATGAATTTCAATCATGGTAATATAAGGTGGGTGTGGAAATCTATGCATCCCATTCTTTCTATTGGGAAAAGCCTCATTTAACGTTCATAGTATTGAAAACGTACCTCTGATAAAACAACTGTATGCAAGCCCACCATTCCCATCAGACTGAACTGCAAAATAAGAAGATGAAGAAGTAGAAGAATATAGATTGGACCACAGTAGTATTGTGTATTAGTTTTAGCTGTTCAGCTAGTTTAGTAATCCTTCCCCACACCACGTTACATTCATTCATGTGTCACAGAAAGTCCAGTCCACTATTCACATCATCCTGATCATCTGGGAGATCTGGACTGTTTTCATTTTACTCTGGGTGCAGAAAAAGGTTTGGATTCATCTATATAAACGCATTCACAGTTTAATATCCAATCTATAGGCAGAATTATACTGGCTGTAAAGCAAATTTAACTGCAACTGATGATGTTTAATGATAAATCACACTACAGAACAATGCTAAGATCTGTTGGGTGATGCATGCAGGACCCTGGATCCCCCCCTAATGTTGCTCTCCATCCCTAAGCTTCTATGCCTTAAGCTTATCTGAAGGGGCTCCTTACCATAATCTAAAATGCTCCTTTTATCCTGCAGGGTTACCTCAGGGGACTACATGTTCTAAGCCAGGGTTTCTCAACCTCTGGGCCAAAAACTTCATAAAGCTCTGAAATTAAATAAGAGAGCACTCCAGTTTCTTCTTAATCAGTATATCCTCATGTACAACAGGTTCTTATAGAAGGTTGGGTTCTAGCTTTACTGGCAGATACAGTGAGTGTCTGGTTCGTAAGAACAAGGTCAAGCAGCAAACACACAGGACAACACAGCTACAGACTGGCAGAGGGCCAAACCCACTCTCTACTGACCGTGATGAGCGCCAGCGAAACGCACAGCGAGCATGGTTCTAAAAACAGGCTTCTGGAGGTCATTAGTGATTTTCTAAATAAACAGATCTAATACAATATCTGATCTGGAATTTAGGAGACATGTGTCCAGTAGTGTAGAGAATCAAACTAGAAAAGCTCATTTTGGTCATACAGAAATATGTATAAATGTATATAAATATACACACACATATATATATATATATATATATATATATATATATATATATATATATATACGTGAACATTAATATTTACATATATATATATATATATGTATATATATATACATGTAAATATTAGTGTTCACAAGTATATAATATAATATATATATAATATAAATCACAAGTATATAATATAATATAATATAATAATAATTTTCACAAGTACAAATTAAATGTCGCTGTAGCCAGCTTCAGTTTGAGACAACGTCGCTGCTGGCTAGCCACTGATTTTTTTGTGGGGGGCCGTTATGCTCTGTAGTTATTATCAGGTGGGCCTTGGGACGGAAAGGTCGAGAACCCCTGTTCTAAGCCATGTAACCCCCTGCGCTCCTCTGCCCAGTTATGCAAGCCAGTAATTGGGCTTTGACCTCTTGACCTTTCATACAGCTGTTGCAAGCTGCACAGGTATTTTGTAAAGGATTAAGTCAGTTAAGCTTGAAGTGTTATCATGCATGAAACAGTCTTCCCTCTGTTCTCGTCCTCTCAGGTTAGAGCTGGTGAACACTACAAAGTGTGAATTTGTGTCTAGTGCAGAGGCACAGGAACAAGTGACTCATGCTCCTGCCAAACTGAGCAATCAGAGCGAGCTCATTCAGACGAGGTGGGGGGCATGAGAGTGTGCTGGTGGGAAGCTGAATGGTGTAGGGGAAATAGAGGGTAGGAATGAGCTGAAATTGGTAAGGAGGTGACCGAGTCAGTGACCCAGGAAGCTATTACAATCTCATCAAAATCATGGCTGGAAATAACTCACTCACTCAATACCTGTTCTCCCGTTTCACACTCTAGATTTTATATTCTCAGGAATGTGGATAGTTTATTGATAATAAATTGAACCTTGTAACATCTAGCTATGTACTATATTGTAACACTGGGACAAATGTTACATTAGATTAGATTAGATTAATACTTTGTCATTGTAGTCATACAATAAAACTGTGTCTGGAGATCAGCGGAAATAGGAATGATAGTGGATAGATAGCAATAGAGAGTAACAATAGAAAACAATGAGGGTGGCTCATTCGAACTCTTTAATGTATTAAATTCCACAGATTTTCTTAACGTTTACATTCTTAAAGCCAACTTAAATATTAGCTAATGATATAAATATTTTTGGGGGGTTACTAAAATAGATTTACATGCTTCAATTTTTCCAAAACACAGTATTCATCTCATACTCTACATCTTTATTCACCCTCTGTCTACACCACTCCATTAGAGCTTCACATCTATAAGATCCTCCTCCCTTTGAGCCTGGTGTGCTCTAATTGGTCAGCTCACCCACACTTTTCTGATTAGTCATTTGCCAGAGTGGTCCTACAAGATTCTCCCAGGCCTATTCCTACAATGGTCTCAGGTTCTGCCATATCAGTTTAAGTTGATCCTGAAAGCCCAGTGGAACAGGTTGGTTGAACCACCTTCGCCAGCTAGACTGGAGCAGGAGAGTGGTAATTTTTACTGGTTTAGGGTGTTTGGTGAGGAAATGCCAAGTTAGCCAGTTGGCAGGCAGTAAGAATTGTGTTACACAATGACATCACCTTGTAACAGAGAAAAGGACTGGAATTCCAACCAGGCTTTCAGGCAACAGAGAAAAGTGGTTTCTGGAAGGGAGAGTTTCTTACTCTGCCATATGCTTTGGCTGTTTACATGCACAAAAACCACATAACGCAGTAAAGAAAAAAAAACAAAAAATCAGAAAAGTATAATAAGTCCCCTTTAACATTTTTACACCCCCTGAACACTTTTAAAAGAGGAATTTCCCTGATTTTCCAAAATATCTAAATAATCAAACAATTAACATGTAACTAACATAATTTAGGGAGTTTTTATGACAGATGCTTTGCTGTATTTGAGACTTATGGCTTTAGATTTCTTTGCAGGAACCATGGTTTTTCAATGGTCTTGATTGCAAGTATAGCTATTTCATTTATTACCCCAACAAACCTGCATCTGGCTGACAGTCTTGTCCAGAGCAACTTACACGGCTAATCATATTACAGGTTGGCCAGTGTAGTGTTAGGAGTCTTGCCCAAGGACTCTTATTGCTGTAGCACAGCGTAGTCACCCACACCAGGAATCAAATCCCAGTCTCCCCCACACGTGGTGTTTTCCACTGAGCTACACCAACCACAGCTCTTTAAGCTGTTTATAAAGAATGTTGATGATGGTGAAAAGGGAGTAAATCTAAAAAAAGAAGAAGTATTTGAGGACTACTTGCCTTGCAATGCCCTGCACGTATCCCGCCACCATGAACGGATTAAAAACACATAAATTCAAAAATCCATTTTAAGGCCAAACCTGATCACAACACTATCATACGTCAGCGTGTCAGACAGAAAGTAGCCAATTTAAAACCATTTGATGTTATGACCACTATAAACAGTTCTACCTAGACATGTCATACTGTCGTGTGCTCGCTTTGCCTACATTTCCCAGAATCCTCTTCGCGCAAAGCACGTAGGGTAATATACTCACTCCCGGAACCCCAGACTCTCGCTTCAGCTTGTGTGTGTGTTAGTTGGTGTGAAGGGGCAGGGAGGGACACACACACTCACCCAAACACCAACAAGCCACCAGAGGAGTAAAACCAGACTGTAATCAACCGAGACCCGACCTGGACCGGACCTTTCTCTCTCCCTTCCATCAGCACGAGCCCCAAGCGGCTTCTCTGCACACTTCAGCCCGCGCGCTCTGGAGAAGCAGGACGGGCACTGAAACCTGAAATCACGCTGCGTTTTACAAACGCAACAGCTCCTACAACCCGAACCCGAGGCTCTCTCAGGGGAGAACTTTCACAGAAGCGTTTAAAAGAAGAAACAGAAGCAGGAAAGAAAACATGTTTCGTTTAGTTTTACCAGCAGTTCGCAACAAACCGGGATAACGAGCAACCAGCGGCTGCGTCTCCGAACTGAAGAGACGGAGGAGGCTACTGTTCTGTTGTTGTTTTTGGGGGGTAAGTTCACATTAAGATCAGATGAAGGAGTTTATGATAAGAAATGTGGTTTGGTTGCGAGCAGAGTATGTTAGCTAACTAACATTACTTAAGTTGGCATCTTTTTTCCGGCTTCTTGTTCGAATTTCCCCGTTCCACCTTAAATGGTGCAGCGGTGACATACTGCCGACTGAGGTGCCATTTAAGGTGGAACGGGAAATTTCGATCAAGAATGGTCAAGCTGACATAAAGGAAGCCAACTTATAAAATTAACATTTTAGTAAAGAACGACTGTGTATGTTGTTGTTTATTGCGGCTTAGTTAACAGTTACGGACCACTTAGCTAGCCAGCTAGCTAACCTCAGCATCTTCACAACAAACTAACGTTACTCAATCAGCAACTTGACGGAATTCAGAGTCGCTGCTGTAATCCTGTCAGCTCGATGCTGCTGCTAACGTCCCACCCTTACAGTGCATAGCTTCGTCCTTAAACCAGCTTATCCAAGAAAGTTACAGACAAACTGATGCTCACCCACCCTTATTCCACACAAATACAGACTAAAGACGTTAGAAACGGTTTTTAAGGAGCTGATTAAAAACATCCATCTTTAGCTAACCTAGCTAGCTCATTGAGGAAAGTCTGACAGGAATGTATTAGTCATTGTTTTGTGGTTTTTATCAATTTTAAATCCCCTAAATTTTAGTTCAACATACGTATTTTAAGTTGTTTAGTCTAGTTTATGACTATTCATGTACTTTGTTTTCGAAGCTAGCCTTCTTGGCTAACATGTATATTAATTAGCTAGCTAGCTAATTTAAGATAGCTACTTTTTATTGCGCCTTAAAATGTAACAACAAAAAGCCGGTTACATTTCACTAGTTTACACAAGCAGGCTCCTAAAAGAGAAACCTGGTAGGTAGGCGTTTGTCTGGCATTGAGTCGGAATTATTAAGGGGGAATAACAGCTTTTCCAAGCTTTCCTGGATTATTTAGTCCCTGGGATGTAGGTAGATCATTGAGAGTGATATGATGGGAAATGGTAAATTGTAGAGATACTTATTTATTAAAAGACATGCATTCCTTTACAGTGGTGGTGAAGCAGGGCTGCTGTGTCTACAGTACAGTTATTTGTATTGCATATGTAATTGTATGATAGTAATATAAAAATAATATGAATGAAAAATTTGCATTGCGACACACTGCACTTAAACTTGATCCCAATGCCGTCATAAATCAGTATGTCGGACATTAGACAGTGTATGTCTAACCATTTCATGAAGGCTCTCCCAGGCGTGGAGTTGCTCTCTACAACATACCTATTCAGATCAAACCAGTCTCAATGACCTTGTTTACATCTCCACCATTTAATGATCCTGAATGTCTTGACATGTGAGTGGAGTTCCCCTTTAAGGTGTGGTAAATTTGGCTAGCAAATGTCGAAACCTAAAGTTAATCTTTAATGTTTATGAATAACTTATAAAAACTCTTTTAAGTTCTAGGTTATTTTAGGTTCTTGTAAACACATGATTATATTTGTATTGTAACAGTTAGATATTGAGACCTGTGGTTCCCTGCACCACTGTTGTGAAGAAATGTTTACGTTGAGTTGTTAAGTTTCGGTACTGTGGCTGCTTCTCTTTCATCAGTCTGGTCTAAATGACATCTTAAAGGGAAATTCCACGGATCTTGCAAAATTCCTGACCAGTTCAGTGGTTGATATGTGAACAGTGATTCAGAGTGGTTTGACGTGCAGTGGATTATTGTAGGTGTCAGAATCAGGATTTATTGGCCAAGTTTATTGACGCACACTGAGAAGTTGGTTCCAGTCTTATATGTAGGTATGTGTTAGTGGCTTTCAGTGTCTACGGTGGGTTTCCTTTCTGAGCTAAATCGGTCTGGTCAGATGTCCTGTCATTTTGCTAATAGACTTATGTTACCGAACCCTTCAAAACACCATCAGGAGGATCCAGTGGAGCAGTTTTAAGGGGTTGGTACCATTGATCGACAGACGTTGTAACAAAGGCAGCATAAAGTAGCGCTTTAAATTGGCTGATGTTTTTGTTTTGACTTTATTCATGATATATACAGGGTATCCATCATCCACCATCTTGTTACCCCCTAAAATTTGTATAGGCTATGTATATTTCAACTGATCCAGTGACTTTAGTCAGTATTGGATTGGTGCTGATGCTCAGTAGCGTTTCTGTACATTCCATTTATATCCACTTCATGTAGTAATGTTTTGTGTAGGAGCTTTTGGGGTGGGAAGATAAACTCTTCAGATGTCTGGTTCTAATCACCACCACTGTGAACAATGTTGACTCATCAAGTTTCACTAGAAGAGAGCATTTCATGTCAAACCTCTCTGAATGACTTTGTTTGCGTCTTAACCACATGATTATACAGTTTTGCCCTTTTAACAATTGAATTATGCAGAACGGAAAACTCATAAAATCCCCTTTTAAAGTTACTTTACAATAATACAAAAAAGGCAAACTAAAAGCAGTTTTAATTCCACATTAAGTCTGTTCATAGTGCAGATGACATCAAGCCTGAATACCAGAACATTCTTTTCAGTTGTAAACTGCGTGCAAATTGCCAGCTCTCTTTTAATTATTGACCATAGTGACCAGAGTAGCGACAAAAATGAACATCTGATTGCTTCCTAATATAACATGACATTTAAAGAACCGTATCTGGATAGAATAAAAATGAATGTCCCACTAAAATTAAAGATGGCTCTGTCTAGCACAATGCACCACTCCACTAGCCATGCTAAATTGCTGGTGATTTCTGTGAGATGGTAGTTCAGCTAACTATCTTCTTATCTAGCCAGCTATCTCAGGACTATATAAAGTTCCTGGAGTTTGCGTCAGTCATCTGTAATCTAGGGAACCAAGCAGGTGTACTGCAGAAACTTTGCAGACATTTGAGCTTTTTATGCTTTAGAAAATCTGTGTAGAGACGCGTGATAAATGTCAGAGCTCATCAGCAACCAACTCACATTGAATATCACAGTTTTTCTGCAGCATGGCAACATTATCAGTCATTCGCTAATTATCTGCCCACATCTCCAACCACAGCTGGTTCTTCCCCTTGTCTGACAGGTCCATAGGTATTTGAGCATCTGCTACGTTGTTTTTTTCACTGCCTGAGACTAGCTTACAGTTTGTGGTGGAAGCAGAACTGCTTAGCAGTGTGATGTGTAACTTAACGTCTGTGTTAACGTAGATAGTTTTTAGGTAACTGTTGGGCAAATAAATCCCTCAGTGTGTTACACCTGAGAACCGTTTCATTCCTTATCATAGCTGGTGGACTGCAGGATATTGTCGGTCTTTAACCACTTCATCTGTGTATCCCCAGGATTGCTGTCTGGGATTTCTCTCAACGGATGCATTTCGGGGCGGCTGAGCATATGAGAGAGTGTGAGTACAGTCAGATCAGCACTCGCAGCTCAACGCCAATGGAGTCCCCACATAAGAGGAGGACTATGAAGAAGAAGTGGCAGGTTTTCCCTGGAAGGAATAAATTCTATTGCGATGGCAGGATTATGATGGCACGTCAGACTGGCGTCTTCTACCTGACTCTTGTTCTCATCGTCATCACAAGTGGACTCTTCTTCGCATTCGAGTGAGTCACTTTTTCCCTTGTATCAACACTCTCAACAACAGAGGAAAGCTTTATTTGAGTCGGTCTGGCCAGGAGAGGTGCAGTATCTGTGCTTTTTAACTGAAGTGGGAGACATAATGGTACAAAAATAGAGTCTTTATAAAAAAAACTTTTTAAATGAAAAGCCAGTTTCAATGACAGTTTGTCATTGTGTGTCATTATCATCACTTCTGCCAACAAGACCTACAACATTATGTATGTATATGTATCTATATATACTGTGTGCTTTATTACGTGTTCCATAAGGTTATTTCTAGTCCACAGGCCTGTACAACGTTGTTTCTAATCTGTAGGGTTCACTGAATAGACATACAACTGATAAATGGATCATTCTGACAGTTTACAGTGCTGAGTATAATTCATTTACATTTGCATTTACATTTGAGGCATTTAGCAGACGCTCTTATCCAGAGCGATTTACAACTGTCCTTAATGTTCTGTTGGATAATATTTCCAGCTAGTACAGCAAGGTTAGAGTCGAAAACTCACCATAAGCTCAGACACTGCCTGAACAAGGGCCAGCGCTGATACCTAGAGAGATCAATACACAGACATGTATAAAGCGAAAGTGCACTACCTGGCAACCCAGCCGAGCACTCATACCTATAGAGAAGAAAAGGTCATTATAAGTGCAACATAAGTACATACACATATAACTTACACATTTACCCTTAGTCACATTTAGTCCTGGATGTGCACATTTGACCTGATAAAGTTGAATAAATATGCCGGCAGACGAAACCAGACGCTGTACATTGCCAGTAAAATCCATAGTAACATGTACAGCGCTCTGTTTCTGTAGTTGCAGTTGAATGCAGGATGTGAAATGCACCTGCTTTCGGTTAGTCTAACAGCTTTTAATGAACTCTTTAACTTGCCCCATATGTCATCATTCACATAAGTGGTTTCGCTTCCCAGTTTATGAATCACATCTCCATCCTTTCTGATGATGTGACGGATTGGCCTTGGTGGAACACATTAACACAAGGAGTCTTGAGAGGACGGTCCTAACAAGGGCTCACCTTTCCCTGCAGCAGGAACTGAGCTTTTGGAACATGGCTAGAGAATCAAGCAGCAGATGTCCGTTTCAGCCGGCGGGGATATTTCCCAAAAGTGTGCAGTTTGTTTAATGAGAGCACTGCTGCAGCTAATTAACCTGACAAATGTTTTCACTTGGGATGCACAATGATGTCTAGAATCATACCGGCATCATCAGGTAATCATGTGATGACATATTGTAGAATGTAAACCTGGTAATAAATGTTAGAGTTCTCTGTAATACTAATCCAAATGGTATTGCATTGAAATCCAAGGCGAGTGAGCTTTTTGTGGGTACTAGACGTTCTGCTAATAATGCTGCCAAATGCAACTACAGTATTTTACACACCAATACTAGCAAATGGTCAGCACCAACCAAGTATCGTCATGGGCATGCCAAATAATGTAGTGCTGGACGATTTGGAAGAAAATCCAATTGTGTTTTTTCTGATCAGTGTTGTGACTGTGATTTAAACTGCAGTTATTTTCTGGGAACTGAAGTTCAGGCCTGTTGTTGGGTCAATAAGACCAGAGCGTCACCTTGCTCAGTTAGCTATGACTGTAATGGCACAGCATATTGTTGCTTGACTTCCTCTGATTGGTTTTACTCAATATATGTGTTCTGATACTGTGTTAACGTTCTCTATTTAATGCACAGTTTAGATAAAATAACCAATAATTAAAATGGCATCTCTTGCAAGCTAGTGATTTCTGCCCTCCTTTAAATTTCGATTTTGATGTTTAATCTTTCAGCATTAATATTTTAGGAATCAAGTCATGTTTGTGGGCTGAGTGTATCGCTACAACCCTGCAGTTCTTATACGTTCTTATTTCTCAGTATCGGCATTGACAGATGTTTGGTATCAGCATTGTCCCAGAAATCACTCATCGGCACGTCCCTAGTTTTTACTGCAATGGATGAAGTAATCTGTCAAAAATGTCCAACATCAACAATAAAACTTCATGAAAACATTCACTGTGCAACAGATTAGATGTGTTTCCACCCTGACTGTCATTAAGTTGATTGAATCAGTGTGAGACAGCTGGTGGTCAGTAGGTAGTTGAGAGTGGTTTTAAATACAATGGAGCCGGCAGAGCCTGCCTCACACATTAGTAGCCTCCAACTTCTTGTCTAGACATGCAACACATAATATTCCCGTCTTCCTTCCACAAAGTATGTTTCCCTACCAGATGCTATCAGCGTCAAAGATGTTCATCTGCTAGCAATTTTGTCTTACTTTGTGAGTTTAAGTAAAAGGGGGCTGGAACATGTCTGGTCAAGGCGGAAGTAAAGCTCTGATTTGTTTTTCAGAGTTCCTCAGTGCTTACGCCATCCTCATGGAGAGATCTTGATGTGCAAAGGGTCTTTATACCATGCTGTTCTTAGCTGGAGCACTGGTACTCAGGCTTGTCCTTCAGCTTACCTAAGATGGCATGTTCCTTTGCAGTGCAGAAAGGGATCTTTAGGCACCTTGAAGCACTTAATTATTAACTGCCTTAAATGAACTCTGTCTAAAACATTACTTTGCATGACCAGGCTCCAGGTGTAGCCAAGCACAGGGTTTCAGACTCGGCGTCTGTAATTGTATGGGCAAATCCCTGCCATATCAGATTAGGTGAAAACGATTGCACTTCACCAGCTACGCATTGATGGGCAGTCATGCATGCTAAAGCTATGTCATAGATGCGGCTTGACCTTTTGGGAAGTGGTTTGGTGATTCAGCTGGTTCGTTCAAAAGACAGGGTATTAAAATGGTGATTGAAATACAAGATAGCTGAATGAGGGTACAGCCACTTCAGCTTTAAGCTTTTGTACTGGCAATGAATGCTAACCTTCTTTTCGTGTCACTTCTTGCTGGAGGTTTCTCTAAAGTTTGGCTTGGATCTAAATAAAGCCTAGGAGGATTCAGCCTGAATTCAGCTCAGACTAACCCACAGAACACAAAACTGACTGTAGCTCACTGTAGTAAGTATGTAGTAGGTCATTTCTGAGCACCACCAATCAGAGACTCAACATTCCTGATCATGGTGCCCAGGTTGGGCAATATGACTGTATATTGTTGTGATGAATTATGTCACAGTGCAATATGCTAATGTGAACATGCAGCTTATCTCACCACTGATGATAAGAAAATGAGTGTGTCAGTGGATTGAATAGTGCAACACAATGTGTACAAATGTTAAGTAAACGTCAGTTTGTTTGTTTGTTTTTGCTTGCCATATCCCACACTGTGAATGGTGCCTGCTGAATTACCCTTTAATGTAAAGATGCCTAGTGGCTATTCATAATTACCTTTCTTCTCTATAGGTATGAGTGCTGGGGTTGCCAGGTAGTGCACTTTTGCTTTATACATGTCTGTGTATTGATCTCTCTAGGTATCAGCACTGGCCCTTGTTCAGGCAGTGTCTGAGCTCATGGCGAGTTTTAGACTCTAACCTTCTTATACTAGCGGGGAAACATTAAGTAAGTCGCTCGGGATAAGAGTAGTCTGCTAAGTGCCTTAAATGTTTCTAGTCTAGATTAAAATAAATGTTTTTTAATAAATATAATATCCTTTACAACTTTACATCTTCTTTTGTATCATTGGAAACAGTCAGCTGCCTTGTATAACGTTTGAGCAATTTGTGAATTTGACGATTGGATTCAAAATTACCTTCAGTCTTTTTACGTTAAAGCTGTAGACTAATTTTATTGATGTTTATTGCATGTCGTACTACGCTGGATGCTGAAAATGAGATCTCGGCCAAATGTTGTGGCAGACTGTAAAACTGAGGTTATGCTGCAGGTCAGTTTATACAGTAATGACTTTCTATCAGTGCATGAAAATAACCTGCTGTTTATGCTAAAAAATAAAAATCAGGCCTTTCAGCAAAACAAACTATTGGTGTAATGTTTAGCCTGAAAACAAGTATTAATCAGCGATAAGGAAAATGTGGAGATGCCAAAAATTCAAAAACCTTACTCTGTAATCAAAGCGTCCTTTTACTGTTTGGAGTTTTTATCCATGACAGTCTCACCATGACGAACGTCATACTGTCCCCTGTAGGTTTGTCATTTTGGAGATGGTACTTGTTTTTGTAAGGACAGCAGTGATATGCTAGTGTAAAATTTTAATGCTGTCTGAATACGGATGGTTGAGTACCATCAGCTTCTGACAGATATTTCAGGCCCCACTTTTCCTCATGACAAGCTGCAGTTTAACATTCAGTTCCCAGCCTCTCCTGGTTTACTCAGGATCCTTAGCGTGCTAGCGGGGCTTAATAGTTGTGGTTCTTTGTCCCAGCTGTAAGGTGCACCTGTGTGGAGCTAAGCAGATGTTCTCCTGGATGCTTCATCAGAGGCATCCAGAATCTCATTCATGTTTTATCCCCTCATATTTTAGTAAGACAATAGTATACTTTTGTCCTGCCTGTATTTCAAGGTTTTCAGGGTTCAGTCTGTGCATGTCTTCCACCTGTGCAGACATTCCAGAGGCAGTTTTAACATGCTCCAGTATCGCAGGTTGCATATTAGCCCGGTCTTGTATGCCTTTGTTGAGAGACTCTAAACTGAGGCTTTGTGTAGCTGTCTCCTCTGGAGGGAAAATATTCTGGGATTTAGGTAGAAAAAAATGTTGGAGTTTGTTTTGAACTGTGGTGACTCACCAGATGCAAACTCTGCAAAGACCTGCCCTCAGTTCTTTTGATTTTGTCAAAGCTGCTGGCTGCCATTAACATTGCTGAGTTCTCCATCACAGGGACGTCCTCCAGTCCATGCTGTTTTGATACACGTTCTGAACGCCATGTGGCCTGCTCTTTGTTAAAGGCACTGAATGAGAATGGGGTTATGTTTAATTGTCTGTTGGGTAATTTAGAACTTTTTAGTTTCTACTTTTATTCTACTCAGCTCATGTTCAGTGTTTCATCTGCATTTACATACCTTTTTTTCTAAGTGGTTGCTTTTTGTGTTAAAGCTAAACACTTTCAGGACTTTAACAATAACCCCAACAAAATGTGAATACAGAATCCACACTGTACTGCCGGTCCCCTGACAGAAGCATCCAGAAGATTATGTACGGAGGGCCGAGTCCTTAGATCAAGTCCTTAGGCTTCGCACCTCCATGTACGAACCAGCCATGGGGGTTCCAGCAAACTCGTGTTCACGAATGGTGAGGGAACTGTAGGCTTCTTAGTTTTCCAGCAGAATTTAAACAATTAGGCAATAAAACAGACTATGGTGAAAACTCATTTAGAATTCAAACATGCTCAAGTTTTCATCTGAGAGAAGAGGCAGAGCAGGTTCAGCTCCAGCCTTCAAGCTGAGAGTTTTAACGTAACCACCAGCCAACCGAGTTAAGTTACTGAAACTGTCCTTGGTGGAATGTGCTTTACATGCTTTGTAGATGACGCCACTGTGGCCATGAAGCACTGGCTACTAGCTCCGGCGCTCATGATGATGGTTCTAAAACTGTAAGGGAAGCTACTCAGATGGGGATAAAATTATTCTGATGAGTCTGCTAAATGTAGGAAGGAAAGTCAAATCTAAAACAGCTCATTGAATTCTTTGTTTTATTTCAGTTTGGTTTGGTAGGCATGTACTCTTCATAAGTGAAGGGTTCTACCTTAAACACAGGTACAGAATGGTTTGCACAGCCAGGAGAGGTTCAAGAAAGGACTGGTACGATGCCAGCAGATACTTTGATAATGCATATTTTAAATTCCTGCTGGTGTCTTTTTCTGTAAAGCATTTCTGCCATATAGTGTTTTATTTCTTTATTAAATATGTTTTTAATTAATCATCAAAATCCTCACCAGGTTACTGAAGCGCTCGTATAATCACTAGTGACAGCCCCAGAGTATAGCATCAGTGTTTCATTTTTCATCCGAGGGCTGATGTATACCAGTTTGTACTGCATGGTCTCACACACATCCTGTTTGTCCAGAGTATCACTTACATCCACGGTGAAGTGGAAAGCTGACATCCTTCCAGCTCAGTTGCACTCTTGTGGAATTACAGTGGCCCATCTCTACACTTAGCTGGAGGAGACGTCCTGTTGGAGCAGTTTTAGATGTGTTTATGCTCACCTCTCTTATAATTAAATGTTTCTCCACAATAATCTTTGGGAAGTACTGGTTTTGTGTACTGCAGTCAAACTGTAAAGCTACATCACTCCGATGGAACATAGACTTCCATTACTTGAATGCTTCTTGAGCCTCATAGCGCCAGTGCAAAAATAAGGACGCCTATTTCAGGCAGTATGTAATGGATCTTAATAACATTTCAGCTAAAAAAAAAAAAAAACAAACTTAAACCGTAAATTGATTGTAGCCATTTGCTTAAATGACACATATTATTTATTGTTTGTGCTCAGTTCTTTTTGGCTACAGTGCATATCTGCACAGTGAGGAGTGCTTTTCCTCCTTGTGGCTTCACTAGGAAGCAGATTGCCTGTTTATAATGAGGGGTAGCCTAAGACTTTCCCCGCTAACAGAAGCCGTGTTGAGCATATTCATATTTAATTTTCAGATTTCAGCCAGTGTACAGCCTCCTCCTGCTTTACGAGGTCTCTGTCAGCCCACAATTCCCATAGCAGTCTCTTTGTTAAAATGGCTGACTTGATTCCAGGTTGTTTCTGAGTATCTGGTCATACTCTAGTTACAGTTATTCATTCGTATCAGTTTAGAAAATGAGTAGTATATAACTTGGTGTGGGGAGACAGGAGCAGTGTTTTCTGGTGTTCAAAGGTTTTGTTTTCTGTTGTTGCAGCTTAGTCATATCAGAATAGTATATCAGTAAATTGTATTTTAGGGCAGTTTCTTTATTTGACGCATAGATGTTAAGCTTCCCTGGTAAACACATTTATAATTCATCTTTCAAATCAAATCATGTTTATTTTTAACCCACATACACAGTGGTGAATCTGAGTGGAAATCGTGATCCCCTGCAGTACCTGAATACAACCTACACATACAATAAAGACAATAAGTATACACAATACTGAACCCCAGATTAGCTCTGTTTATCCAGATATACAGTTTTATATAACAGTAATATGTATATGTTTCTGTGTTGGCCAATTACAAACCGGAAAGGGCTGATAAATCTTGAGTTCCTTAACTGAAGCGATAGTCGTGTGATTGTGATTACATGGTTCATACAGTTTTGTGAGCAGCTTGAGTTTCTCCTCATTTTTATGAGTGTGGCTCAACTTTGTGTTTGTTGTGCAACGTGATTGTATTAGACAGGGGGAATAACACGGATGTAGGCCAGAAAACATGACTCGTTTTTTTATTTTCCTGCTTTCAGAGCGTTACTTATTTTCTGCCTTGCAACAAGTAATTTACTGACCACTGGCAATTTTATTTGAATTGGTTGGCTGCAGTTTACTGCCAGTAGTTATTTCTGTATCAACCCAATTATAACACAGTAAGCAGTCCTTGGCATACGCAGCCCAGGCAGTTGCTTAGAGTGGCAATTAGCCAAAGGCGGCACCGGCAGATTTCGTCTTCCAGATAAAATCAGGCCAAAGAGAAAAGGTAACATGATACAGCCAGTGATTTAACCAAAATCATCATTTGCAAATTACAAGTTACAGGTCTGTATTAAGAATACCTTTCAAGGCTGTACACCAT
This sequence comes from Prochilodus magdalenae, assembly GCA_024036415.1. NCBI lineage: Eukaryota > Metazoa > Chordata > Actinopteri > Characiformes > Prochilodontidae > Prochilodus > Prochilodus magdalenae. Next base: position 801,202 of record JAMWET010000178.1, on the reverse strand, counting down.
GCGAACCGGCACAGCTATGTTTGTGGGGGTGTTGGGTTTTGAGCAGGGCAGAGGATGGGACGATGAGTCAAATTAGTTAGTAAATTAACACCAAGGTGTTCAGACCTGCCACTGGCCACAGCTTTGGGAGGTTACACAAATTAGGCTTGGTACCATAGAGTCAGAGCGTTGAGCGCTCTTCCCATGGCCTGGAGAAAGAAGCTGTAGATGAATACTGCGAAAATGTTGTGTTGCATTCCAGTAGTCCCCTTTTTGTTGGGCTACTCCTCTTACATATCCTGTCCTTGGCTGTTTTTAGAAGGCGATTGCTTACACAATGCATGGCCCCTCCCAAAAGGCTCAACAAAACGTCCTTTACTTGATCATTTTACTGAACACGTGTGTTATTTTCAGGGATGTTGGATTTTGGTGCTGGTCTGCGAAAGGCCGAATCATTTGTACTTAACAGTGAAGATTTTAAAGACGCTGTTACCTTTATCTAGATCCGGGATGTAGACGGGAACCAGAGCGGAACTTTAACCCCAGGGCTAGTGCCCACGTTAGCGCTTTATTTCTCCATTTCGAGTCACACCGGGGCAAGCTGACGTCCCCCAGCTTTTATTCAGCGAAAAGTAGAGCAGTGCTCAGTAAATGTGTTTGCAGTTTAGTAATAGTGTGCAAAAACAAAAATACATCACAGACAACAAAATTGTTCTGCCCAAATCTGGCCCAGAATCCCTATTTTCATCTGGCCAGATGGATTGGGTGGGCCACGCCTGGTAGCAAGATGTGCCACATCAGGGCATTTTGGGACAGGTGGGCCAAATGCATGTTATAAATATGTGGTCCACCTTTGGCTCACACCAGTGCCAGTGCTGACAGTGGGCCAGCAGCGCCATATCTTTGCCAATATCTGCTTGCTATCTGGGATTTAGCTTATATAATTTATGCAGTGAAAAAGTGGCAAAATTAATATAATGCTATCGTTAAAAAGCGTTTTCGGTCTATTGCCAAATGTTTTTTGGTTGGTTTCTACTTCGGCCAAAAAATTTATTTTGGTTTATCCCTAATTATTTCCGAGTTAACTAACTACTGAATTACCGGCGGATGTAGCCTGGATTCACTGCTTAGTGGTGTACTTAGATAGTCTGAGTAGAACACATTTACTGAACTACTGTGACACGGTGAACTGGAATGGTATCGATACTGAAAGACAGCCAGCTACTTCCATCATCTTCCTGTTTCCTTAGGGGGTTACTTACTTTCTCCTTGTGGTTCTTTAACTTCTATTCATAGCTTAGACCACAACACTTGTTGTCAACTGGCTCTGCACCAGCAACAGTCAGTGCCCACTCCAAAGCCAGAGGCAGTATTGTATTGACAGCAGCACTGCTGTATGCTACGCTCGTCTCAGGACTCCCTCAGCTGGCTTTGTGTAATTGAGTGTAGCTGCTTATGCCAGCTTGTTTCAAGAGGATTTGACACAGTTCCAGGTTCTTGGGGTCATTCCATGTCAAATCACTCACAAGCATCTATCACGGTGCTGCTAAGATTTAGTATGACAGCACATATTAAATCTGATGTTTTCTTTGTTGTTAAACTCTATTGAAATCAAAGGAGAGAAGGGGAGCTGTTAGTCGTCCGTCTATCCTCAGAGGAAGTGTTATCCCTGCAGTTCATAACACAGACCAGTGTATCATTGCCTAAATGGCCGCACACATTTGCATAAAGTTGATATATGCTGAACCTGTTCAGCCTGTGGCGAGGCAAATTTTGCCGCACTGCAACGCTGGTAATGGACTCTCCACTGAAATGAAAACCATTCGGCCTGACAAACTTGCATATGCACCGCTAGGATCACCAATATTATAATAATACAGAATTAAAAATGTGACATGCATATAGCGATACTTTTATGACCTAACCTCCAGAGTAACCACCGTGTGCAGCACCGACAGCAGCTAGACGGGATGGGAGTGACTCAGTAAGGTCCTGGTAGGTTGTCACAGGTATGCTTGAGCTGACCTGCTGACCGCAGTGCATCCCATAGCTGCTGGAATGGGGGGAGATCCATAGAGCGAACACAACTATCGAGATGGTCCCACAGATGCTCAGTTGGGTTCAAGCCTGGGGAATTTGGGGGCCGGTGTAATACTTGGAATTCTTGGTCATGCTCTTCCAACCAGCGTCGGACGTTTCTAATCATGACGTCGTTTTTTTCTTGCTGGAGGATCCCATCCACCCAGGGAAGACAAAGAACATGTGTGTTCAGATCAGTTGAGGATACCACATGGCTGAGTGGGGCCCAGAGAATACCACAAAAACATGAATTCCTTTATGAGCTACATCCTGCTGTAATAAGGTCACATTAATATGGCTCAACTGTGTATATTACAGTTGTTATTATTTTCAGCTGTAAATGTCCCTAAATGAAAAATTTTCAACGTCTGTTCTATCTAATAAGAGGAAGGAGTGCAGTCGGTTGGCATTAATTATAAATTAGTGGAATATGTGTGTGTGTGTGTGTGTGTGTGTGTGTGTATGTATGTATATGTGTGTGTATATATATATATATATATATATATATATATATATATATATATATATATATATATATATATATATATATATATATATATATATATATATATATACACACACACACATATTTCTATTGTGGTGGCACTGGCAAGTTCTGGCATGCTGGCAAAATGTATCTCTGTGCCAGCATGTACTGCTGGTTATCTGATGAGAGAACTGAAACCTGAGGTGAAGTGGTTTGTAAGATGTACAGTATGCAGTTCTCAGGAGAGGTCTAAATTCTGGTGCAATTTCAAGCCTTGGAAGAACTTACAGCTCAACAGGGGCGGCCATTTTGCATTTATTTGGGCAGATTTAGGACAGAATGTGTACATAGAAAGCAGGCAGTATGTCTGTTTATGAGGCAGAGGATGGCCGGCAGCCTCATGTGTGTCCTGATCAAGTCCTCTAGCCAGCGGGAGAGCTGCAAACCCTGTCTGATTCAGGCTCACAGCGTCTTGTTTGTTTACGTCAGTCTTTAATTGTTTCTTTTATTTATTTAATACGAATTTATGTTTAAACAAAAATACAGTAGCCTAATGAGACCATTGTAAAAAAAGATGAGAAGTTATTATTGCAAAGTGGATGATGATGTTAATGAATTTCAGATTTTCAAGCCTTCTGTTTGTAGCTTTAATGTGAAAATAATTCCTGTCTTAAATATTTTAATTCATTGATTTTAGTTCATTTAGTTCAAGAGGAAATTTCATTAGGTTACTTCGTAGTAGTCAAAACCATGAATAAATTTAAGACTAATTTAAAATGTATGCTAATGAATAATGAAACTGATAAATGAATTAAAAGAATGAAAACGTTTGTTTATCTAGTGTTTATGCATGTTATACTTGCTGTTAAAATAAAGTAATAAAGACATTGAGCTTTAAGACTGAAGTTTAAATGGAAATGCACATGTACTACCTGTCTTACTATTCCACAAATCTATATGGTAGCCTGACGTATCGTCAGTAATTAAAATAGGCAGCAATTCAGATCTTGCATCATACGCAATGCCTGTATTATTGGTTTTCAAAGGCTTAGAGATGTGTTCCCATCACTCTGTTGCGTTTGACTGTTGTTGGTCAAAATCAGCACTGAAAGTCATGCCAGCTGTAGATATGCCGGATCTTAGTATGAACAGCCAAATCTCTGATTCCCAAACAGCCCTTTGTCTCTGTCTGTGTGCCTGTCTCTGTCTGTGTGCCTGTCTCTGTCTGTGTGCCTGTCTCTGTCTGTGTGCCTGTCTCTTGTCTGTGTGCCTGTCTCTTGTCTGTGTGCCTGTCTCTTGTCTGTGTGCCTGTCTCTTGTCTGTGTGCCTGTCTCTTGTCTGTGTGCCTGTCTCTGTCTGTGTGCCTGTCTCTGTCTGTGTGTCTTTCTGTCTGTCTGTCTCTGTCTCTATCTGTCTGTCTGTGTGTCTCTGTCTGTCTGTCTGTCTGTCTGTCTGTGTCTGTCTGTGTCTGTCTGTCTGTCTGTGTCTGTCTGTCTGTCTGTCTGTCTGTCTGTCTGTCTGTCTGTCTGTGTCTGTCTGTCTGTGTGTCTCTGTCTGTGTCTGTCTGTCTGTGTGTCTCTGTCTGTGTCTGTCTGTCTGTGTGTCTCTGTCTGTGTCTGTCTGTCTGTGTGTCTCTGTCTGTGTCTGTCTGTCTGTGTGTCTCTGTCTGTGTCTGTCTGTCTTTGTGTCTCTGTCTGTGTCTGTCTGTCTGTGTGTCTCTGTCTGTGTCTGTGTGTCTCTGTCTGTCTGTCTCTGTCTGTCTGTCTCTGTACCTGTCTCTGTCTGTCTGTGTTTCAATAAATACTTTTTAAAATGTGTTAAAATCTAAACATCTGTCCTGTAAAAAAAAAAATCATGTTTCTGATCACGATCCTATTTCCGTATCGGAATTCCAGAAAGCTCTTGTATTTTCCTCCCAAACTGTTAGGATTGTGAATGACCCTTTAAGCTCTCCTCTGTCTGGAGTTTTTCTTCCGTTCTACCAGATTTCACTGCTTTAATAGCCTGTAAACAGTCTTTGTGGTTGTTGACTCACAATGAAGTCAAGATGTTGGAAGCTGCATGAGAGGTTGATTAGTCTGTGTCTAGGCATCAGACTTTAATCTTTTCAAATGGAAACTGATTGTGAACATGAAAAACACCCACTCGGTCCAGATGGTGTAATGCTCCCTGATCTCTGTTTGTCTGCTTTAGAGAGAGCATGGCTTCAGCATCAATGGAGGAGCATAGAACTGTCAAGTGTTTTGAAATGGGAGTGTGCACTCTTTATTATCTTTCACTCTTTCCTCCTACTCATGAATAAAGAACTGTTTCATCCAGGCAAATGATTTTATTTGTTTATTATTTATTTTTCTTGGGTTTTTTTTATGTATAGAGCTATTATTCATAGGAGCCATTGTGCATGTATTTTTCATTTAGTGAATTATGTAGCTGTTGTGTATGTAAACTGTTTTTAAATACAAATTACATGCCAGAAGGAGAAACTCTCGACCACAAAAACCAGCCGCCTAAAATCCCCCTGTGGAATTCCATCTCTTTTCTCTGTTACAAGGTGATGTCATCTCGTAACACAATCCCTATTGCTTGGCACTTCCTCACACACAACACACAGAGAGCAGGGACAGCAAGAACTGATCTGTCCTAAACGTCCTCCTCCAGTCTAGCTCGTAAAGTTGAATTTACCAGCTTGTAGTGTCTGACTTTCAGAACTAAGTTCTGGATTCTGAATTCTTAAATGCAGAACCAACACCGTTATAAGAGCAGCCACAGCAATTCTGGGGATGGAATTTAAAGCAGGATGCCCCTCAGGGGGTTGATCAGTCAGAACAGAACTGACCAATCACAGCACACTTTATGGGGAGTTTTTTGGCTGGCAGGGCTAAAAGACACAGGAGGTTTAAGAGAGCGTTTTGGGAAAACTGAACCATGTAAATATTTTCCAGAAGTCCACAAACATTAAAATTGTGAATGTAAAAAAATGAGCAGAGTAGGCCAAAAGAAGTGAAGGAGGAAGAGCTTTTTCCATTTTAACCCACATAAGCACATTTCGATCGCCCTTATTAAGTAAACGAGCTTCAACCGGATTCTTTAAACACATGCAGCTCCAAAACTATTTTTGTTTTTCCCTGAGTTCATAGTTACTGTAGTTGGCCAACATGTTTTCCTCGGTTTATGAATGAGTATCCTTCTGAAAAACTCTTAGGAAATTGTTTCCATAGTTTTGTGGCTTCAGTATTCTCTTTGTTTGCAATCGAAGGCATGCATGTTTACACTATAATCGCTTTATGTTATGTACAAAGTAGCTGAGCTTTACCAGGCTTTGTCTTCTTGGTTTTCAACCGCTTTGACTAACACGCCACCCCAGAGTCCTGTTTTGTACACACAGACTTCTCTCTCGACAGATTTGTTTTTGTCTTTGAATGTCCGGCAATCATGGTCACCTTTTAAGCAACACTAAATGCACAGCTCCTTTCAGGAACAGGCAAGCGAACAGCCTGTGTGTTTTCAAGCAGTTGGATTGTGCATGGCTCAGATTAAACAAAATTAGAGCAGGTCAGCACTCACTACTTGCATGCAGAATGTAAATGCATAAGCCTAAGCTTTCAAGCCAGCTTATGTTAAAAACAAATGCACATCAAGATCACAAGATGACTCTCCCGTGATTTATTTAGAAAAGCTGTCGTGCTATATATGTATGTACAGTGGTGTGAAAAATTATTTGCCCCTTCATGATTTCTTATATTTTTGCATGTTTGTCACTCTTAAATGTTTCAGATCATCAAACAAATTTAAGTATTAGTCAAAGACAACACAAGTAAACACAAAATCCAGTTTTTAAATGAAGGTTTTTATTATTAAGGGTGAAGAAAATCCAAACCTACATTTACATTTCAGGCATTTAGCTAACGCGCTTACCCAGAGAGTCTTACAAGGTTGTTCGTATTACAGGTAGGCCAGTGCAGTGTTAGGAGTCTTGCCTAAGGACTCTTACTGGTGTAGCTTAGCATTTGCTACCTGGACTGGGATTTGAACTCCCGTCTCCCACATGAGGTGGTAGCTACTTGGTGGGTAAAGGTGTTAACCGCTGAGCCACACTAACCACACCTACATTTCCCTGTGTGAAAAAGTATTTGCTCCCTAAACCTAATAACTGGTTGGGCCATCCTTAGCAGCAACAACTGCTATCAAGCTTTTGCTGCTATCAAGCTTTTGCAGTAATTTGGTTCCATTTATCACAGCAAGTCTTCCAGGTCCTGAAACAGCAGAACAACCCCAGACCATCACACTACCACCAACATATTTTACTGTAGGTATGATGTTCTCTGTCTGAAATGCGGTGTTACTTTTACGACAGATGTAAGGGGACACACACCTTCCAAAAAGTTCAACTTTTGTGTCGTCAGTCCGCAGAGTATTTTCCCAGAAGTCTTGGGGATCAAAATGTTTTCTGGCAAATTTGAGACGAGCCTTAATGTTCTTTTTGCTCAGCAGTGGTTTTCGTCTTTGCACTCTGCCATGCAGGACATTTTTGCTCAGTCTCTTTCTTAAAGTGGAGTCATGAATGCTGACCTTAACTGAGGCAGGTGAGGCCTGGATGTTGTAGCGGGGTCTTTTGTGTTGAGTCGTTGCTGCGCTCTTGGGGTAATTTTGGTCGGCCGGCCGCTTCTGGGAAAGTTCAACTCTGTTCCATGTTTTTGCTCTCACTGTAGTTTAGATCTTGGCATGATGTCGAGCCACAAAGTTTTCATTTGTGTGTATAACGGCTGCTGGAATATCAAACTATGTAGTTAAAAATATGTAGATTCAGAAACATTTGAATTCAGATCCATCCAAAACATTAGATAAGTGAAGTAAACCTTTTTAGAGAGAGAGTGACACACACACACCACTGTGATTCATTCGGGTGACCCAGTGACGGATCTGTCCGCTGCAGTGCCTTCACTGGAAGATTACGAAGCTGGTCTGGTCTGTCCACCCTTCACTTGATGCACTTGGAAATAGTGGAAAGATTTAAGTAACTTCTGCAACAGTTGCCATGGTAACACCACCCCCCCAACCCGATATACCACATCATCCTCTGTAGGTAGTTTTTATCTCCATGACAACTGAAACACTCCGAAATCCCAGTTTAGTACTGGAACACTGTAGCGTGAGACACACTGCAGGGGCCAGGAAGGCGGTTGCCAGGTGGAGCGATTAGGAAGGTTTGGGAAAGGAAATGGAAGTGTCCTGCCTGTTCGGAGGACCTTTATAGCTAGTCAGTGTGTTTGGAGGCTTGCCTTTCTATTTGTATTCTTTGTTTTTTGTTATTTGTTGCCATTTAGGACCGTATTGCAGCCACCACAGGACAGCCCTGAAGGTGCTCTGTGCACTACAGATGTATTGATCGGTGTTGAGGGGAGAAAAGGGAAAAATGAAGTCAGATTTCCCGTCTCTAATGGCTTCAGCAGGATGCTGCTGTCCATCTTCACTAGAGTTGAGCACTCTCTCCGAGGGTCCTGCACTTAACGGCTGGAAGGGTTTATTCTGCAGACAAACAAAACAACAGTAGCTCTAGGAGGAGAACTCCATATCCATCAATTATGGCTGGTAATAATAATGATGATCATGTTGGTGATAAAGATAAATCAAAATTTCTGCAGAATGATCTCTGCACACATTCCTGATCATTTACTCAATGAATAGGGTCCTGTTAAGGAATTTGTCAGTCTTCTCAGTTTTCTGCTATCTGTAAATATCTGACTGAAGCACAGAATTACAGGAAACCAGATCTGTATTTGGTCCTGTAGAGTGTAGTACACAAACAGCCACCCGATACGTGGAGGCTATATACACACAAACGCAAACACAAGAACGCTGTATTCACAACAGTGAAGTCAGGGCCCATCGTCCCTCTGCAAAGGTCAGTTTGCCAGACCTCATTCAAGGTTAAATAGGGGTGGCTCAGAAACGGGGGAAAAAATCATACTGGGGGGAAAATAAAAGAAGTAGGAAAAGTGAAAGGAAAATATTTTGGTTCTTCGTTTTGTCTCCCTGTTGTTGGGAATGGTGTGCTTGTAATAATTTTTTATCAGATCCACTGTTTCTACATAGTAGCTGATTTTTCTGGATTTTTTTTCTGGAATGAATGAAATACACAACCTTTTTCTACTGCCCATTCTGCTCGACTGAGACACACTTTCGGATACGCAAATAAATAAATAAATTTATAAATATTTATTTATGTTAAAAACACAGCAACAGCTGTTGTTGGATGATACACACACATAATAAATAATAAGAAAATGCAATTCTGGGCCTTTTAATGAAGAGGCTTGGGAATGTGACAGATCAAACCAACACATTGACATATGGAAAACCTCGCTGATTTTTTCCTATTGTATATAATCCAGTACATACTCACTCATGTGCAGCATGCCTTTAGTTTACTGACTGTATTGTATATATGAATCTGTGTGATAAGGCCGCTTGTGTCCTCGCCTTTACATAACTGTTTCAAGATATTCTAAAAGCATTCTAATTGCTGGCATCCCAGGAATTCCAGGTATGGCACTTGTCATGCAGAAAGAAAAGCAGCCTTGTCAGTAGTAAACATTTCCCTCCTGAAACATTGCTCAGTCTGACTCCATCAAGATGGCTGTAATGGATCCAATCAATATATTGATGGAGGCATGAGAGACCCATTAAATATAATGATTGCCATAAGCTAGCAATGCTAAGTAATGGGGTGATGGAGCTCTGTTGTCATAGCTCGGTGTTCTTCTTTACTTGTCATGCTACATAGTTTCTTCTTCACCTGCTTGGAAAGTATGCCATGGTTACAGCGTTTCTGTTTAGAGTTCTTACATATACAATATATGAGTATAGTTGCTGACCAAAGAAAAAGATGCATTTTCAAAGTAACTAGCTTCGTCTTAAACCTTCGTAACCTCCATGTCAGTTAAAGTAAACAGCATTTTGACATTTTGACATTGACATTTTTCTGTGTGGCTATGTTCATATTATTTGGAGAGGCAAAAGAGGCATCCATCTAAATGGATGGCACTGGTCATCTTAAAGACTCTACAGGCTTACACTTAACTCCGACTGATGATACTTATCCTGATATACCATACATACACTTGATGTACCACGGTATGATATTCCTCCATATCTCCACCTCTAATTTATATTTAGTGGTGTAAAAACTTTGATCTCTTTTTCTGCACAGTGTAAAAGCTCTAGCTCTCCTTTCAGGTTAGTGAATATTCATGATGGACCGACCAATAGAATCGCTCCCAACCTGCTTAGTAATAAACCTTGTTCTATCAGCTCCACTGCAGGTTCAGAAAGCTGGTTCATCCTCCTGTAAAGGTCCATACTGGAGATTTTTAAGGTGGACTACATAATTCCAAGTGTACTGTTTTATAGTGTGATGTTTTAATTTCACTCTAAAGTAGACCATTAAGATAAACACAGGGGCTTTTTTATGAGAAGCCATGTCTAAGCCTTTGACTGGCAGTGTACTTCATTGACTGTTGTTGAGGACTTTTCCAGTTATTCCAGAAATTCAGCTTTTTTGGATGCATGCATTTTCTTGTCGATGTGGGATTGGTGTTATTCCATGGCCCATAAAGACTGTAGCACCGTTACGTTACATAATTGCAGGCCTGCTTGACTTAATGAGTCAGGACATGGGAAAGCCCAGCATCATCCAAAATAATGTGATTAGTGTAAGCCGCACCTAGGTGTGCAGGAATAACTGGATTGTGATGTAATTCTCAGTAGGTCAGCTAACTGTGTTAAATAGTGGCCACAAAGCATCCCGAGTTTTCAGCTGTGTCCAACTGAGAGATTTAGTTTCAGTGCTAAGTAAAACTATGGATAGGCGGCTTGCTTCCCAGGAATTCCTGATTGATCAGAGGGATGCCGACCCTAAGAAAAGAAGTTCAAATGCCAAATCATGCTGACTCTGTTCCTGAAGCTAATGTAGTTAAATTGTTTTTGTTCTTTTCTTCTTAGCTGTCCATTTTTGGCAAACAAGTTGACGCCAGCCATCCCTGTGATCGGTGGCGTCCTGTTCTTCTTCGTGTTGGGAACGTTACTCAGGACCAGCTTCAGTGACCCTGGGGTGCTGCCTAGAGCCACTCCAGAAGAGGCTGCAGACCTGGAGAGACAGATAGGTGAGTCTTGCCATTCGTCTCTTTCTGGAGCCATGTTGTTACTGCTGGGTTTTTTTTTTCTCCTTCCTTTTTTTGTTGATATTCTTTATTTTTTGTGTTCCACATGGTAAGTGCTCATTTTAAAATCCGGGACAATCCTGGAATTTTCTTACAGTATCGTACAGTAAACTCTATATTATAATCGTATAATTTAGACACGTTACACCTATGTCCGTGTAGAAACTGAGCGCTTTTGTTTGCAATTATTTATATTTGCAAATCCTCATATAATTCCAAACAAATTTGTAATTCCATGGAAACAATTCCATGATTTCACTAGCTGTGTCTGTGCTGCCCTTAGTGAAGTAAACCTCCACTGATGTTTCGTCTCTGTGCTGCTGTTGCTGCATTATTTTTATTTGATGTGTCAGAATTAGTTGTGTGTCAGAGGGTTTTGTCTTCTCATCACATTCCTTTGTTCATGCAGCTTTGGCAAAATATCCATTTTCCATCTGAAGCGTGGTGTTGGAAAAGCGTGATGTAGGGCAGAGAAACCGTCATTATCAAGCTTCCAATATCATATCTGACCTCGATAATACGATGTGAGGTTAATCTTCAGGCTCCCCCGAGGTTGAGGTGCTTTAGGTGGCTGGTTTGGGGGGAAATTTACTAGCTGGAGCTGCACGATGTCACCAGTATACTAATTTTACAGTTAGACTTTTTGGTTTTCTCCAGTAAAGTTCCATTTTGGATGCGTTTAAGGTGGACTGTATAATTCCATGAGTGTTTTTATAGTTTGATGTCTTCACTTTCTTCTACAGTACAGCATTAAGATAAACTTAATGACTTTCTATGACTAGCCGTGTCTACACTTTCGACTGGTAGTGTGTTATACTGAATGTTATTGCAAAATTTTCAAGTCTTTTGAAATTCTGCTTGAAGTACCGCCAACATGCTTTATAAAGCACCATTAATCTTTCGGCCCATCCGAGGTGGAGGGCTTTAGATGGCTTGTTTGGGGAGACTTCACTAGGGCTTCACTTCGCTAGGGCTGCGTGATATCGGCAGAATACTAATTTTACATGTTCACTTTTCAGTGACACAGCAAAATGAAAATTGTTGCTGGAAACTAAAATTAGTAGTGTCAGAAAACATATAAATAAAATTTGCTTAATTTTTATTAATAATCTCAGCAATGGGACATTCAGAGGCAGTGAGTTCAGTTATTGTTGATTATGTTCTGTTGTTTGTAATTATTTCCATATTTTCATAACTTGTTGCTACAGGTGTTGGCCTGCCAATAGTAACTTGGTAAATCTCAGTAAATCTTCTTTTTATTCGCTTTGTATTGAATTATTTTTTTGTCTTGTGTTCTGCATATAAAGCACATTGTCACATGTTTAACTGGTATCAAATCTGGATGGTTTTGGTTGGTGGCCTATTCTCAGACCGGCAGTGACACTGTGGTGTTTAAACGCTTCAGCACTACTACTGTGTCTGATCCACTCACACCAGCCCAACACACACTTAAATATAAGAAGGCGTACCTAATGAAGTGGCGAGTCAGTGTATGTAAATATATTGGTTTTCAATAAGCAGCCTTTCTACGGTTTCAAACCGGAAGGAAATTGGATTTTATTATCATAGGACGTTTCTAAGTTCGACTTTTGATAGTGTGGCACAAAACAGGACTAATTGGCTCTCTTTGTAATATAACATGATGTGCTTTAGGAACTGACCATATCCAGTATATGTTCAGAAAAGGGATCACTTACACCACAACAGCAACACATGTGGGTATAGTGCCCAACTGTGGCTTTCTATGGCTTGGTATCGAGCTCAGAAAGACTAATGCTGTCCGCCAGAGGCACTGTCCTTAAATGGTGTACACCACTCATTGAGTGAGAGGAACTCATGCAAGTTTCTATGCAAGGGAGAGAAAGCCCAGACAGTGGCATTGAACAGGACTGACCTACATTACAAAGAGTCCCCACTGTCTATGCTTAGCATGGAGCCAAAAGGCCTGCTTGTTTGTGGCTTGAATAATGCTGTTTAGCTGTTCCTACTCAGGAGCGTATTGGCTGCATAGCAGAAACAATGCGATCGAATGTGTAGAGCCACTGTTGTAGGCGGCGTATAAGGAACCTCAAGCATCTGCTGATTCAGTGACTGTGACAATGTGCTAGAATTGCTCAGTGCTCGTATTCATATGGATGTAGAATTCTTTGTGTTTCATTTAGATTAAATTAATGTCATGATTTCTGAATTACCATTACAGACAGCACGCTTCTGAGACTGATGCTACACCCATGAGCACAAATGGTTATTGTTGCAATACCAGATTATTGAACAGAGCAGTGTGAAAGCTTTGATTGGTTGGTTATAGTTTTATTGTTTTTTTTTGTTTTTTTTTGTTAGTATTTCACTGTTGTCAGGACCAACCATTTTTATTTACATCATTTTCATGTTAGTTCTTAATGGCATTCACGCTGTGTCTGCTTTAGCAGGGATGAACTGAAAGAAATGACCCAACATTGCTTGGTGAAAAGCTGGTTATATTGAGTTCCACTAAAATGTAGGTGTGTTCTCAACATGTGCTCCTCTGAATTTAGCATTTTGGAGACTTTAGTTTTGATTCGTCCGTAGCGATATGCTGTTTTGTGTTCTCTGTGTGTAGTTGACTGTTTTTGCACAAGGGCTGTAGTTATTAGCCATGTGCGATAAGAGCATCTTCATAGCACACTGGCATCTCACCTTGTGCTGTTTTGATGATAGTAATTTGTATATTTAAGCCTCATGGTTGGTCTATTTTTTCTTATGTATTTGAATAAAACAAGACCTTATTTATTTTAAATAACAGACGTTCTATTGACGTAATCTTAAATGATAAAATTATCAAGTCATTACAGTAAAGTCAAAGGTGCATAAGAGAAGGGCTTTTCTTGGGATACGAGTGGAAACCATGTGATCTTACTATTCAGTTAAATTAATTCAGTTCAGTTAAATTAAATTTTTAAACATTAAATTTCTCCTTTGCACTTTTTCCTTTAACATCCAAAATGTATCTCACTGCCGGTGCACAGCTTTGTACATGTACCATTTGTTTTGGTTCTTCAGTGTTTACAGGGAAGTCATTAATGTAAAGAGATTTAACAGTCAGAAATAATATATACCTTTTTTTTAGTTAATTTATTTTTTTTATTCATTTCTAACACATTTTGTGAATTTGAAACACATGTGGACACGTGGTATTGAAATTTATGGCAAAACAAAAGGCCAAAAAAGTTTTAACATAACTTTAATAAAACTCATTATTTGATCTACTTAACAATATGAGCACTGTTTTGTCTGTGTGACACTCAAAGTTGATGTTTTGTGGGAATTACCTGTTTTTTTTTTCTAAATTCTTTGTTCTAAGAGGCAATCATTCCACTTTTAACCACAGCCCGGGTAAATTTAGTCTTTTATTACTTTTTTTTTACATTTATAAAACAAACAAAACAACCACAGTGGGAAAAAACAAAAAGAAAAGTCAACTGTATACATTCTGGCAGGGAGCAATATACAAACAAAGTAAGTAGATATCTAAACATGAAGTCATATAACATCTTTCAAAATACATTTATCAATTTGGTACAGCAATAAAGTATCACAAACAGTAGTTCTTACTCATTGGGCACAAAAACATCTTATTAGCGTAATAATGTTTTGTGTAAAACGGTGATGGGTAGAGATAGCACATCACTATGGCCAATATACTCAAGCCAATATTAATAGAAAATGATGAATTTGTTTTTTGGGGTGGTGGAGGGGAAATTTGCTCCCTCACACTGTTATGTAAAGTTGGTATTTGGGGAGCTCCTCCTGTGGGAGTGTTTGAGTGGTTTCAGGATGAGAGCCTACATTTAAATGCTGATCTTAAAGGAAGTGTTTCAGTTTAAACAGTATTTAGTTTAAAGTGGATTTCCATCGTTATTAAAATGTCTGCACAGTGTCAAGAGTTATCAGTGTTTTAATGTGTGAATGATCTATAGAAACAGTTTCCTCGTTTCCTGTGTTGAGGTTACTGTGGTGTTGATGTGAACAAGACGTCTTCCTCTGAAAGCTTCCTCACAGAAAGTTATTACGTTACATGGTTATGATGGCGTTCACTTGTACCAGAGCCCAGCGTTCCTCTTTGAGGCTCAGTAGTTAAGGAGTGTTGAGTGAAAAAGAGAAAGCAGTGTTGTGCTATCTTGAGTGACGGGTCTTGTTGTCAGGGTTTTCAGCAGTTTTGTTTTCTGTAGCGTGTGGCTGAGCAGGAGCGCTGTCCTAACCACACATTCCCCAGGGTGCAGCGTTTTAGACAAATATTCCAACCCATGTTCCAGAGGAAGTGGGCAGGATAGGTGCTAATAGCAACAGGACGTTGTGTGTAGAATCGCACAGCAGGTCACGGCATGTTGGTTTGGTCACGTTTAGGAAACAGGATGTTGTTGTATGGAGTTTGTGAGGCCGAGCTTGACATTCTTGCACGTGCATGCATGCACAGCCAGTATGATGATGTGCCATGGCTATATTCCCAATACAAGCATAACATTTCTGAAACATGGAGACACGCATGGCAGTGCTACAGGACCACAGTTGAAGTAATATCCAAGCTGAATGCATGGAGTATACCTCTTTTAACGTTCACATGTAAAGCCAGTGCACATCACGTTACTGTTTAAGTTCTGCTTGAGCACTGTGAACATAGTTATGTGGTGTCTATGGATTTCGGTGTGATACCACTACATGTAATCCAAAGCTCAGCTGAGCTCGTATTAGTCGGTAAGGCTTTGAATAGGGAAGAAATTGTGAAATTAATCATTGGCTCTTTGCTGACGGCACCATTAGCAACTCTGCATGGCACCTGCGCATGCCTGTCATGATAACTGACATAAAACCTACATTTTATAAAGGCCTTTTCCAACAAACGTCAGGTTCTCTGAAAGTTGGCTTTTGTCCATTATGATGCTATTTCATTTCAGCCAGTTTAATTAGCATATTTTAATAATTAAAAGCTAATGTAACTGCTGCCCTACAGTAAAGCACCAGCACATCTTTCTTGATAGTAGAAATGGATTTGTTTGTTAATCACTCATTACAGTGAATATAACTATTACATTATGTCTGATAAAGATATCCAGTATTACCCTTGTCAGTTATGTGATGAAGGGGTTCCATTTTTTTAAGACCGGATTTATGGTGAAAAATGTTGGGGTTGAGCTTTCAAACGAAGAAATAAATGAATATGGTTATGGAATTAAATCTTAACAGCTGCTTGTTGGCGTGTAGATTATGCATTTTTATGCACTTGCTGCTGCCGCCGCCGCACCACCGATGCCGATGCCGATGATGTTGCTGCCGTTGATGATGATGTTGCTGCCGTTGATGATGATGTTGCTGCCGTTGATGATGATGTTGCTGCTACTGATGCTGTTGTTGTTGCTGCTACTGATGCTGTTGTTGCTGCTGCTGCTACTGATGCTGTTGTTGTTGCTGCTACTGATGTGGCATTCACACTCCATCATGACAATATATTATCATGTTGCCCGCCCGTAGTAACACAGGCTGTCCTTTGCAGTGCTCCAGTGTAGTTCCAGAAAGATCTGCTGACTAGAGATGCCTATGTTGAGGATTTTGTTGAGTCTATCCTGTCTGTAGTTTAAACACATACCTGAAATTGTTTTTTTTTTTTTTTGTTTTTTTGTTCACCAGCTGCTTGTTCCACCTTAATTGTTGCAACTGTTGTTGTTGTTGTTGTTGTTGTTGTTGTTGTTGTAATCCTTTGTAACCAATCGCTGAGCCAATCGATTACCAATCATTTGGCGATGCCTGCTAGGTAAAATTAATAAACACTGCATAAATACTTTTTATAAATACATAAACTATTTTTCCAGCATCCCTGGAACCGGTACCAGTTTTTTACCCATTCCTAACACTGAAACACTTTGCATTCCTTCAATGTGGGGTCTTTCTCTGTTGCAGGCCTGTCTGCACTCTAACTTTACAGCTGGGATCAGTTTCTAATGCACAACAGAGCCTTAGGATAACCATGTGCAGACAGTCCGTCCTGCCTGTCCATGAGAACACACAACACTATAATGCAATTACGTTGCTACATATTGTCATCATTAGGCATTGTGATGTATTAAAAACATATTGGCTAATGCTTGATGTGGCCTGTTTATAAAAAAAAAAAAAAAAAAAAAAAAAGGTTTTTGACCAACATTATTTACATTTGTTGGATCACGTGAATGCCTTTGTTCATCCCAGCACCCACATCAACCCTCATCTGGAATGTCTGAGGTTAGTCATATCTCATAGCATTCAATAAATCATTTTGGTTTATTCAAGGGCTGATTTGCATGTTGAGTGTTGTGATGATCAGCAAATTGTTTACAGCAGTTCACACATGGTAAAAAAGACTGGGAATTATTATGAAAACTATTGGTATTAAAGAGCAAGAGTTCCAGCAGTAATGCTTGTGTTTCTCTCAGTGAGTGAACAGTGGTAACTGAAATTGTGAGTGTAATCCGTACGTTGCACATTGCCCATAAAGACCGGTTCAGAGGAGATTGTGGACTTATAAAGTAGAGTAATAGCACAGGTTTTCATTATATACGGTTACAAAGCTCGAAGGCTTATTCGGATTAAGATTGACTACGACTGACCAAACTTTTCAGTGTTAGATGAGGATATTTCTTTGTATGCAGCCTAAGACAGAACAGAGGTTAGATGAGTTTTGGCATCCAGAAAAGCTTAAAAAGTCTGAGACATGGATGACACAGGTAAGGTTAGAGCCTAGATCACAGTCTTTCATAAATAACACTGGCAGGGATGACCACTTTAAATGCAGTCGGATTTCCGTTGCTTTCATGTTGGCCATGAGATCCTTTTCTTTCTTCTAGTTCTTGCCTGCGAGTAAAAGCCAGTCTGAGATTTATTCTGATCCTCAGTGGGTCTCCTGAGCCTCTATAATCATGTCCATGCTGGGAATACTGAGCTTACTTGTTCTCATAGCTATCTACAGTCTGTACATTAACTTTGTGTCTGTACATTCACTTTTTAAACTTTTTTCTTTTTTTTTTTATAACAAATTGATTATCTGTGAAGCTGCTTCGAGACAATGTTGGTTGTAAAAAGCGCTTTACAAATAAACATTGATTGATTGATTGATTGATTGATTGATTGATTGATTGATCTACAGACCCATGGCTGTTGGTAGGTAATGTGGTGCTGTCCAGCTTTATGTAGTTTTTGTGAGAGGTCCTGTGCCTGCACCTCCCAAGTTACATTGTGCTATAGCAGGCTTCTGGGCCCAGTGTGGCAACAAGAAATAGGCTGTGTTGTTTATATATTTTTATTTTTATTAACTAATTTATTTATTTATTTATTTATTTTTGGAGTAAACATCCTATCAAAATCATTTTTAAGCTATTAATTGAGCACCAGAAAGGTTACCTACCTACTTGTTTGTTTGTTTGTTTGTTTACCATTTTCAAACCTCTTTGTCGCTGTAAAACTTTAAGAATCCAAAACCAATTTGCCACTTGTGCTTGCACCATAGCTTTTAACCAACTTGTAAAGTCACATACACCCACACACTAGGGGACAGTGAACACACTCACCCTATCCACACCGCCCAGGGAACAGTTGGGGGCTAGGTGCCTTGCTCATGGACATTTCAGTCGTTCTGTCAGTTCTCTAAACCCCAGCCCTTAACTGCCCCAGTAGCCGACTTCTTGATTGACTGCCCTGTATTCAGAAAGCAGTCCCGGCAGAAACAGCCTTCATGACTTTAATGTTAGTGGGCGGGGCTAAATTGAATGAACAGCTCATGAATGTGTTCGTTTTATGACATTACAAAATCAGTTCAGTCGAAATGGGCTGTTTACACAGTGAAGGGTCCATATATAGACCTGGAAGTCTGGAAACACGGAAAATGTATCGGTGTTTATGTACCACGTTAAAATGATTCATTTTCCTAGACATGGGCCTTCAACCAGGTCCACTTCATTCCACATTTCCAAATGTTGGATGGGGATGTTTATGATGTCAATCTTGCTATACACGGTGTTTGGTTTGTTGTTTCTTGATTATTGTTTAGTTTTTATTCCGCAAATTGCAGAATGTTCTCCCACTTCTGCTGCGTCTTTATCTTCACTTGAAGGCTGAAAGCATGACATTAGTTTGACAGATGGAGGAGAAAGTGAAAAGGAGAGATCTCGAGTAGAGGGAAGTGAATAGAGCTGTGACAGTAATTGTACAGCAAGTAAAATGCAGCAGACCGGAGAGGACAAAAGGAAGTGCTGGCTTCTCTTTGTCTAGTGCAGTGACAGTCTGTGCGAGTATTTCCTCTGTGGCTGTACTTTGCCCATGGCTGCTCATCAGTCTCATTAGCCTAGTTTATTGCCCTTCCGCACTGGGGAATGACAGCAGCACAGCATCTGTCCTGCTGCCTGCTTGTGTTGACTGTCGACCCAGCAGTTTTGCCCTTTGCATTGAAAGTCCAGTGATTATACTGTAACATGCTTACCAGTTCAGTACTAGCTTTCACTTTCAGTTCTTGTATCATGCTGAGGTGACTCAGACAGGCACACAATACGACTAAGCATTTTAAACCCAGTGTAATGGATGTTAATTTTACCCACAGAACACAGATAAACCATGATTAACTAATTTACGTATTTGATTTATTTAACATTTGGAAACATTATTTAACATTCAGCGCCATCGCTTTGGTTAGCATTGTGATGCTGCTAAATACACTCATCAAAAAGAATAGTTGTAAATGATGATACATTTAGACGGATATGATCAATTTTAATTGAGCTACACATACAGAAGTAGTGTCTCTCAGTATGGAGTTCCAGAGGGTCCTAATAGTGTCCTGTGATAATCCATCCTGAGCAGCTTGAGTACTCTCACATAGTTCCGGTCAGTTCTCTCTGCATGGTGAGTGTAGGTCCTCCAGGTGCTTTATGTCGCTGGATTGTGCCTTCTTCTATCCACTGCCGCCAGCAGCATGTTACAGTAGTATCCACACGGCCGGAATGGTGCACAATACGTGGATAAGACGTTCCTGGAGCCCTGCAATGTGACCCCTCTCCAACTCTGCTCAGATTGGTTTCAAACTCTTCTCCGAGGCTTCAAATACATACAAAATCTGCAGGAACTGCATGAGAACATTCAATCTACATGCGATGGATTATAGCAGGATGCCATTAGGAATCTCTTCAACTCCATGCCATGATGTCTGGCATGATAAATTAGCAAACATGGTGGCCTGACATCATACTGAGAGACACTACTTCTGTATGTGTAGCTCAATAAATATTCCCAATATCAGTCTACATTTATCATCATTTATTGGTGTCACTGACCAAGCACTGCCGTCTAATACTTCCCTACTTCTGGGTGCGCTATTCTTTTGATGATCAGTGTAATTACAGCCTGTTTTATTAAACACCCTTTACGTAGCGTGAGATCTGCTTGTAAATAAGTGAGGTCAAACTAACGCAGCAGTATAATATAATTATGTTTTAATTGGCAGTTTCTGTCAGAAAAATCACAATTAGATATTTTCCCCACATCATGCAGCCCTATTTGATTCACATAGGTAATAAACCTTCACTATTTAGTGGTGTGGTGTTTTGATTAATGCTATTGATTTCAGGCTGTATGTGAAGAAGTTATGCATGCATCATGATGCCCGCCACTGTTCCACTGCTGGATGGTAATTAGCTGCTCTTAACCTCCTGCTGGGCAAAGAGAGTGAAGTTCTGTCTGACATTGAAAACACCTTCAGTCTGCTTTGGAATTGTGTTCAGTAGGAGGGTTTGAGATGCAGACTGACTGGCGTTTCGTCTTTAGCTTATTTTCCATTAAAACACTTTGGACTTTGAAACGAAATGAAGGTCAAATACAACATTCCTCCTCTTCCTGCTCCTTCTTCTCTTTCCTTTTTCCCCCCTCCTCTTCCTCTACACAGGTAGGGTGATACAGGAAAAAGAAAATTAAACCCATTTTTCTAAAATTTTTCAAGATTTCCACAGTCGAGTCACATCACCATGACCATGTCTATGACTCTCAATGGCGACAGAGTGTAAGGAAGTTACTTATTGTGGCATTCTCTGGGATCTGGGTCTGAATCCATCCTTGCAGATCACGTACACCCGATCATGCTTCTTGTCTTCCCTGGTAGAAAATGTCCGATATGGGTTGGAGGAGCATGACCAAGACTTCCGAGTACTACCCTGCCCCCTAAATCCCCCAGACCTCAATACTCCACTTT
The DNA here is from genome assembly GCA_024036415.1 of Prochilodus magdalenae. Lineage (NCBI taxonomy): Eukaryota > Metazoa > Chordata > Actinopteri > Characiformes > Prochilodontidae > Prochilodus > Prochilodus magdalenae. The sequence continues at coordinate 780,198 of JAMWET010000178.1, read as the reverse complement.
GTACCCTCCAGCAGCTGTGGGATGCTCTACGGTCAGCATGGCTTCAGATACCTGTGACAACCTACCAGGACTCCCAGCCCATCTCGCTGCTATCTATGCTGCATCCGGAGGTTACTGTGGATATTAGTTATATATTATATATTAGTGTCATAATAATGTGACTCAATATGACCTCTCTTTTCAAACCCTTCATGATGCTGAATTCAAAATCTGTTGCTGATACAAAAATCATGAGAGGATTTCCTGCAAAACTCCATGGCGGTCAAATGCACTTGGTTTTGTTTGAGGCTGTATAACAATCTTCATAATTGATCGCAAGCTTCATATCCATTGGTAATCAATGATGGAGTGCGGTTTTCCTTTTCCGTTGTCTTGGCTTTTGCTGGAAACTTTTGTTATGAACTTCCCACGCAGTCTCTGCTGTCAGAGCCCAACCTGAAGGCAGAGGCAGGAAAAAAGATAAAGAAAGAGAGAGCAGAAGAGATGAGGAATGAACGAAGCATGCACTGATCTTGTTGGACATGTAAAGAAAGGATACCCGTATACGCAATTTACTTTAATTCCCTCTTAACACCTACATTCCCTCTCTCTCTCTGTCTCTCTCTCTGTGTCTCTCTCTCTCTCTCTCTCTCTCTCTCTCTCTCTCTCTCTCTGTCTCTGTCTCTGTCTCTGTCTCTCTTGCGCTCCCTCTCACCCGCTTTCTTTTGCTCTCCATACAACCAGCCCACACACTGTCCTCCATTTAAATGGCTGCGTAGAGAGCTTATCAGATACCCATTGCTCTCTACCTTGGTGTCAGTGACATCATGTCTTCCCTGCATAAAACATATGGCTGTGAAGAATAAACCAATATCACAGTTGTGGTTAACGGAGTGTATTAAATCAAGTCATAAACTTAACCGATGATGTTTATGGAACTGTAGGATTTTATTCACGGTCATAATGTTACTTAGAAGGTGAATAAAAGTAGTTTGAGGTTTATGAAGGTTGGATTCGTTATGTGTTCGGTTGTTTATTGTTTACTTGTGGCATGAACATTTGCATGTCATACTCAGTTGACAGCCATAGCTACTTTGTGTTTGACCTGTTGAAGTGTTTCCCGACAGTAACTAAAATCTATAGTGCATCTAAGTCCATGATTATATGACATTTACCATCCTAGGTGGTCAGCTTGAAATTGCAAAGGACATATGGGAAGAAACGAAAAGTGTGAGTTTGAATGAAAATGAAACCATGGGGAAAAAGTGGGAGAAGTGGACCAGACACGTTGTCAAATAGTCTTGCTCAGTTTTCCAGCCCTCTATAGAATATCAGAACACAAGTCGTGGCTTGTTGTAATTTCAGAACCCTTCAAAGTTTGATCTCTACATTTCCTAGAGTTCCTTTGCACTGCTTCAGCTGGTGATTCGGCTGTATTGGTACTTCAGAAACATGAACACTTACTGAAGACGACATTACAACTACATTTTAACTCAGTCAGTCAATATGCCAGCATGTCCTAGAAGAAAGGCCAATTATAATCACACACTGCTAAAAACAAGGCGTGAGGGTCTGTGAAGAAGGCCACAGTTAAAATGTTGCTGCTGTAATTTACCAAAACTGCAGGATGTACCATCTTTACAGTATGTGCTTAGACATACAGGGGTTGGACAATGAAACTGAAACACCTGTCATTTTAGTGTGGGAGGTCTCATGGCTAAATTGGACCAGCCTGGTGGCCAATCTTCATTAATTGCACATTGCACCAGTAAGAGTGTGAAGGTTCAGTTAGCAGGTAAGAGCACAGTTCTGCTCAAAATACTGCAATGCACACAACATTATGGGTGACATACCAGAGTTCAAAAGAGGACACATTGTTGGTGCACGTCTTGCTGGCGCATCTGTGACCAAGACAGCAAGTCTTTGTGATGTATCAAGAGCCACGGTATCCAGGGTAATGTCAGCATACCACCAAGAAGGAGGAACCTCCACCAGCATCACGTAGTGACCTGGCCACTATCCTGCAAGAGGAATGGCTTAAAATCCATTATACAGGACTGGCCGCACACCATACCTACACCATACTAATAAATGATTGTGGTCTAAAACCAGGTGTTTCAGTTTCATTGTCCAACCCCTGTATGTGCAGGAGTTTAAAACTTTCCACACTAAAAGATTTAAAAAGTGCGTTTCAGCATGGCATCCAAACTGAAGCTCTGTTTCCTGGAACAGAAACCCTAGACTGAAGTCGTGTGCCTGTTATAACTGAGCTAACGCTGCTATGAGGATTAATGAATGTTTTATAATGATGGTGTGTTGCTGAACTGGTGATGAATATGCAGGTGCATGGAGTTACTGTGAAGCATTACCCTAAAAAAAAAAATAAAAAAAGAAACACCAGTAACGAGTTCATTACCCCACTTGTCCATGTAAAACCAATGCTTTGTGTGCAGTCCTTGCTTATATGCAAAGATTTTCACTAGTACAATAAAATTCATTCAGGTTATAGATTAATACTGGGTGTTATATGCATTCTGCTCAGTCTGATGCATTTCTGCTTATGTTCACACTACAAGTAATCAGATCCAGAATTTTGCGCATGCGTAGAGTACTAGACGCCATTATGACGATGAGCATCACATTTGTAATATGCTATTTTACCTCCATCTGTTTTTAATGGGCTCTGTAGTTTGTGTGAACCCACGTGCCTTTATTTGCTCATATACTTCTCTGAACAGCTTGTTATTGCGATCTTTACAGCCCCTCTGTCCTTCTATTTTTTTTTAAGTGTTGATGTATTTGTATCTGCGGCAGACGGGTTTCTGGCCACCACCCTCATTAAACATTATGATGAAAATGCACAGCTGGTGTTTTGACTATGCATATTAAAATGTGGATTAGTTTTAGTGACTTTTTAGTGATTTTATTGTTGGTTTTAGTTCAGTTTTAGTCAAAGAAAACTGAAAACATGTCAGTTTTTGTTAATTAAATTAGTAAAATAAAATGAAGTTTTGGTCATTACAGATGCCCATGAGTAAAATTTACACAAACCGAATAAACATGGTTGGGAATGTAATCAGATTACTATTATAATTCTTTATCTGACAGATTGTGTATAGGATTATGTACCTCCTTTAATTGAATTAAAAAAAATGTATTTAGAATGGCCTCAATCCAGTGTGGCGTCTGATTTTGATGTAGTTTTAATCTCACTGTGTTGCTTGTTTAAGATGTTTTAGTTTAAGTCACGTATTAGTCTGTTACTTGTTAGTTTTAGTTCCATTTTAGTTGACAAAAGCTAAAAATATTTCACTAAAATAGTTTGTCGTGCTCCACTGCTGCTCCAGTACAGATTAAAATAACATTATTTACTGGATTACAGTGGACTAGAACTTTATTACACAAGAGGAAAGGTGAGCAAATTATGGATGAAAATTCTGAAGGCAAGTTTTTGAGGTGTGTGTGTGTGTGTGTGTGTGTGTGTGTGTGTGTGTGTGTGTGTGTGTGTGTGTGTGTGTGTGTGTGTGTGTGTGTGTGTGTGTGCAGACGGACGGACGTTTGTTTGTCACATATGTAAATCACTAGTTAGGGCTCATTTTCACTGTGGCAGTACTTCTGAAGGAAGTCTTGCTTTGACCCCAGAGGACATTCCTGGTTGTAACGTTCTGTGTTTGAGAATTATAATTAAAGACAGCTACAAATGAATGACAACAAACTTGCTTTGCATGCTTGTGTGCAACTTGGTGTGTTTGGTTACAAAGCACAATTGTACCCAACAGTGTCTAGGACAACTTGGAACGTGAATGTGTTTGTAATTACAGAGAGCAAAGCTGAGCTGTAATTTCCACCATGTTTTGTTTAGCCGTATTCCCCTTGCAGTAGAGCAGAACAAGCTCCGGTTGCTCTAGTGGTGTGTGTTGAATGAAAAGTGTCAGGTTAGCGGTGTCTTTTGTTTTATGACTGTTTGTCCTGGCGTGCGGTTTTGGAGAAGAGATCTCTACACACTGACTGTTGACTTACTCAGCACAGCTTGTATGGAGGAGCCCATGCCGGGGCAGACTTCAAAGGCATTTCCCGAAGCTTCCTCTCTCCAGCAGCTGTGCCTCCTTCTGCCTTGAAGCAGAACACGAACATCTTCCTACTGCGACGTAACGCTTGTTTTCATCTCCCTTACAGACGTTGCCAATGGCTCCAGCTCTACAGGATACAGACCTCCCCCAAGGACAAAAGAGGTCACCATTAACGGACAGACCGTGAAGCTCAAGTACTGTTTCACCTGCAAAATCTTCCGACCGCCTCGTGCCTCTCACTGCAGCCTTTGTGATAACTGTGTGGGTGAGTCGTTATCTTGGTGTACTTTCTGAGTGTGATGTTGAGTAATGCAAGGCTCGGATGGGCATGTGCAAAAACTATATTTAGGACACCTCACATCTTAGGCGTCAGTGTGAGGCCACACAGTGCTGGATTTACTCCTATAAGTTGCATTCCCTGCTCCATGTCTCTCTTGGTCTCAGAGGAAGTGGAGTTTATTCCTTTTTGGGATTTGCTTCCTTTTCCTTTTTCACTCACCGGTGTGTCTGTTCAACATTTCTCCATTTCCTCCTTTAAATATATTTATTATGATGATGTTATTATTGTTGCTATGATTGACGGACATTATTTGTTTGAATGGATGTAAATCTATGACCAGACAATTGGATTGGACTCTTTGGAAAGGTTAATTAATAGTTACAATTTAGCTCATTCAATTAAGAGTACACAGGATACACCAATACATGAAGCAAAAAGTATTTGCACCCAGGAGGAAGTGTGGGATTGCAAGGCTGTTCAGGAGGTAAATAAAGGTTATCAGGAACAACAAACAATGACAAATTTAGGCTGATATGGGGAATATTTATTGAGTTAAACATCTGTGATGTACTGTGCCTACAAAGGATGCTACCAGCATAACCGCTTGAGTCAGGATGGGAAGCACATGCAACAGGATGACCTCGTGCAGTCAGTCAGATACAGAGATAGAGCTTGTCTTTGCTTACATCACATGTAGATGCCTCAAGACGTCAAACCTACCCACCAAGTTTCACTCCTGTTCAGTTTATTCCTTCTGGGTGCAGCTATTTTTGAGTCTGTTGCTAAAATTATACACAGTGGTGAAACACAGGTGGTGAAAAACAGTACAGCATTTTACCTTTGGAAGAATTTTATTTATTTAAAAATGTCACTACATTAAAATCATTAGGCACCTGGACCTTTCTAATTACACCCCTATTTGTGTTACTGTGCCTGCTTAGTGTTCCAGAGCACCACTCATTTAGCTCTCTAGTCTTTTCATCTGTTTCAGGTTGTTCTTAGCAACTGTCCTTGTTACTCGTGATCTTTTTGGGCGGTTCCAATGGTTGGAGTGCCATTTAGCAAAGTTTAGCATTAAATCTAAGCAAATACACAGTTATCAGTTGAAGAAAATCAGGAATTATGTCTATACATATTTTTGTTTCTTTGCTGATGGTGGCTGAAATTATTAAGAATTTTTTTAGCATATAATTAGCAAATACAAATGCAAAAAGCTGTACCTACATTACATTTACGGCATTTAGCTGGCACTCTTATGCAGAGCGACATGCATGGTAATTGTATTTCAGGCAGTCCAATGCAGTGTTAGGAGTCGTGCCCAAGTACTCCAATTAGTATAGCACAGCAAAGTCACCCAACTAGAGCTTCCATGCTCTGCTGTGGCATGAAGACACCAGGAATGTTTGTAGTGGTTTGGTTAAATGTGCTTTGCTTCTTTCTTGGATCTTCAGAAAGTTCAGTTCTAGATTACAATTCCAGTTTTACCATATAAATAGAGAAAGTTTTTAGCTATGGACATGTTGAGAATACGTTAGGAGACATTACCAAAATACCTTTTTGTCCATATATATATATATATATATATATATATATATATATATATATATATATATATATATATATATATATAATGTGTGTGTGTGTGTGTGTGTGTGTGTGTGTATGTATGTATGTCCATTAGTCATAGCCTATAATAGGATATTTCAGTGGTTGGTGTAGCTCAGCAGATGACACCACTAACCACTATTGAGCTACTACCCGAAGTGAGAGGCTGGTGTCTGAATCCTGGTCTGGGTGACTATTCTGTAGTACATCTATAAGGGTCTTTGGGCAAGACTCCTAAAACTACATTGGCCTACCTGTAATATGATTAACATTGTAAGTCGCTCTGGATAAGAGCGTCAGCTAATTGCCGTAAATGTAAATGTAGTAAGTTTTAAGGAAGGATAAATGGATTCACACAAGCTTGCTTTACCTGTGTTGTCGTGTACACACATTCATATTGCAATATCAGTAGGACACATACGGTACCCCAGTTGTGCAGTCAGTATTTTCTGGTTTCAGCCTGGCATTTAGCCTTGCGTTTATCCATTCCCAGGCATGGATTCAGTCTAGTCTTGAAGTAACTTGTGACAGTGATGGTGATTCACTGTCAGAATCCTTTTTAGTCTAAGCTTAGGCTAAATATGGGTCTGGGAAGCTGATCCTTACTGTGACTGACTTATTAAAATTAATCTTTTGATCTCTGCAGAGCGTTTTGACCATCACTGTCCCTGGGTGGGCAACTGCGTTGGAAAGAGAAACTACCGGTTCTTCTACATGTTCATCCTGTCGCTGTCTTTCCTGACAATCTTCATCTTTGCCTTCGTCATCACACACATAATCTTGCGTAAGTAGACTGGACTATCTCCAGCCCAGAGAGGTGCTCCTTCCTCCCGTTGTGTCTGTCCCCTCAGCTGGCAAACTGTGATGTGGGCGTAATGAGTTTGGCCTGGCCAGAGTCCATCTCTCTGTGTGAACTGCCAGGGATGGTCTGTTCTGGTTTTTGGAAAAGGGGAAGGATGATTTTTTTTTATTTTTTCCATTTCCGTTAGACCTTGTGTATTACTTCAGTTCTGCTATGCGGTTTTCTCATAATTCTAAGTGGTTGGTTTTTCAAAGCTCATATAACTGGCTGAACAGACTGTGATAGGATTTTATCAGGAGGAATTTATTTCTTTATGCTGCAAGTACCACCTCTGGTCCTACGGCTAGTGCCACTACTGCACCTACAACTTTGACTACTTGGTGATAGAATTAGTATTACTACTACTCACTGCTAATACTGCTGCTCCTACTGATAGCACTATTACTGTTAACTGCTGCTAGTATGACTGCTGCTCGTACTGCTACTACATTCTGCTAGTATTTATACAGCATCTTACTGCTCGTATTACAACTAATACTTACTCCTACTACTACTGCTACTTATATCTAGTATTAGTACTACTACATAAGGTAGCATCACAGGGCCCAGTTAAATATTGTTTTTAGACAACATGGTCATGCTTAGGTGGTAGGGTGCAGCGAAATCCATTGAGTAAAAACTAAACACCCAAAAAATGCCCACAGATGCCTCTATTACATGTTATTATTTTTTTACATCCACAGTACAATAAAGAAAGTAACACAAGCTAGCTAGTGCAGCTCTGTAATAAACCAATGGAGCTGATTAGTGATAGGTGTAGGCGATGCTGTACTTCTAGACAGAGACTACAGTGTAAGTTATCTCTAAGACATTTGGGATACCAATATTTGATATGCCATTTCATCATTCTGCAGTCTGGCCTTTCTCTAACAACAGTAAACGAGGTGAACAGATTTCTTTTCCTTCTGTCTAGTTACTTTTCCACTAATGTTTTGCTTCACTCCCTGTTTACTGTTTACTTGCTGTTAATCTCAGGTAAGATAACTCATCCAAACCCCACTAGGTCAGTTTTGAATTTGTTAATGAAAGCATGTGGGTGGTATATAAAAGATGAGCGCTGGAAACCAATAAAGCCAGAATGCTCCAATAGAGCAAGCCTCTCTGCATTAGCTTCCATTGTCTTCTCTTTCCACCAATTATGATATGATGCGGACTGCATCAGGCATCAGCATTCAGCTGTATTAGCGCTTCACGGAGGGCAATAATAAGCACTCCCAGTACCATTGATAGGTACACAAAGAGACTGCTCTCCAGCCAGGCTTATTTGGGCGTTTGTTTGTTTCATCGCTCTACACTGCACTCAAGCTGCTGCTGCCCAAATAAAGCTTGTCAGATTTGCTTCATCTTTGTTAGGACCTCATCGCCTCTGGCTGAAATGGCAGTGACGTCTCTGGTGGTGCTGCTTTTGGGAAGATTTTATAGCTTCCCCACTCACTGCACGCTTTACGACTAGCTCTTAAGAGATCGATTACGGCAGAGAGGCAGAGGGCTGATGGAAGATCAGGTGATTAGGCCCCAGTGGTATATCTCCGGCACTGTGCTTACTGGCACTGTGCCATTGTAGAACACCTGTGCCCTGACTTTAACATCTGAATCATTGCATATTAGCATAGGTCTGATCCCTCTCGGGGCTGCCCTCGCTGTCCCAGAGTACTTGGCCCTTGTGAATGGTAGATGGAGATTGTGGGCATAGATGAAAAGGAGAAACTATTTTGAATGAGCTTAATGTGAGGTCTAACGAATGGACTTTAACCTGAACCTTGTCTTGTCTTCACAGAGTCCCATAAAAAAGGCTTCCTCACCGCACTCAAGGACAGTCCTGCCAGATATCCTTTTTGACCGTATTAAGATTTATTAGCTGAAGTATTAGTGGATGTGATAGCTCAGTCACATTTGGAAGGCCAAGGTGTTAGGTGCATTTGGATGATTTAGCTCTGTTGCCTACTTTGATTTTCTTTTATCTCTGCATTATTTCATAACGTGTAGTGTTTTAAAGGGTAGCCTGTTATTTCATGTACTCAAAACACAGACTAATTTGTCACCGCAGAAATGTATTTTAGTGATACCCTGCATTTCTTTCACCCTCCACGTCCACCAAGTGTCCTAAGTAATATCATATAGTAGTGTAAATGAAGAGTCTGTATAAACTGATAGAGCCTATAATGGTCAAGACATTTTTAATCATCGATTCAGAATCTTTCAAAATAAGAGTGCGTCCAAGAAATGATTTTTCCTGCGTGTTTTGAGGACAAAAGCTTGTAGCAAAGTCATTTTATATTTCCCACCAGCATATCTGAGAAATAAACAGATAATTACAATCAAAATTGCAGATTTAAATCTAACAATGGATGCCCATTTGGGCTTAAAGTAGCCTCTTAAACCTTTAAAAGAATTCCACATGGTTATTTTATTATTATTATTATTATTATTATTATATATATTTTTTTTATTTCTACAAAATTTATTGATTTGAGATTTAAACATAGTAGTTCAGAGTGGTTTGATGTAAAACTTTTTTTTGTGGAGAAACATTGATTTCTTTACAGTGGTGGTGATGGGAAACGGGCCGTTATGTCTACAGTACAAAAAGGCTACATATTTCTAACCGTTTAATATAACTTTCTGTGATGTAGAGGATGAAACAGTTCAGGCGTCTGGTTCTTGTCACCACCACTGTGAGCATTTCAGACTCTATAGGTTCACGTCGGACCACTCTGAATGAGTTTATCGATTAAATTGTGCTGAAACATTATTAGAGTTCCTGGTTAAGATGTTAAGAGCCTTTTGGCGGACTGCTCCTTAAAAATCCCAACTCAAATAACTCCGCTGAAACTGCTCCTCCTATAGGATCGCTCCACAGAACCCCTCCTAGCTGTTGTATTTTTGAGAGTGTGTTTGAACAGCCCACCGTGCCAGCAGCAGAGTTGGTCTCACCTCAGCTCTCTCACTCTCTGTCTCTCTCCCTGGCTGTCTGACTTCATCTATCTCTCCGAATCTCCGGGCCAGCCTGCTGTCTCTGCAGAGTCATGCCCATGTGTGGTTCAGGCAGCATGCAAGGTGCTGCTCCCCAGCCTCCTTTTTTGTCAGCTGGGGGAAAATGTTATCAGTTTAAGGATTATATGTGAATATAAGCCAGCTATATTCTCTCTTTATCATTCCTGTCATGCTGAAGATGGAAAAGTCAGCCACTGGTGTTTGTGGGAGAGCTATTTTCAGCTGTTTCTGTGGCTTAACAGCTGCATGAAAATAACAGGGAACGAAAAGTGTTGCCATTATGCAACTCTGCTTGTCAGATCTCACTGAAGACTCTTTTCACTGTGGTAGCGCTGTGGGTCAGAATAACCTGACAGGTGGGGCGTTTAAATGGCCTGTGTAAGGGCCTTGTGTGTTTCTGCTATAAATGCCACAGCCAAGACAGATAAGGGCTTCATGCTGAGGGGAAAAACCATCGTCACATAGTAGATAACATAAGCAGCGCTGCAGTCGACATTCAGAAGAAAGCAGGTCATAATGATAACATCTCTTCACTCTTTTCTTTTGTGCTTGATTGAGTGATGGTCAGGTCAAGTTTTTGAGATTCAGAACTGCAGAGAAGCTCTATGAGTCACTCATTGAAGCATTCCTTTGTTGGGCAGACTATGTTTACTTAAGGTGCATAGCTTTGGTTATGTAGTAGAATTTTTAATGCAGTTTGTCTTTATGTAAGTGTTCCTAGAGTTAAATCAGCTTTTTACCTGCAGGTTGACTATCAGCCAATAAAATCAAAAAGTCCCTTTTGCGTAGAAATTTGAATAATCTGTAATTATGCTAATTTTGCAAAATAGGAGAGCACAGAGCGAAGTGTTCTACAGCAAGTTCATAAACGGTGCAATTAAAATAGGACTATGTCACAAAGTGTAATAGAAACAAACGGGTGGGCACATTAACTAGAGGAAAATTGGATTGCATATTTGGTTGTTAAAATGTTAAGCTAACTTTTTATTAAATTTGTGTTTTCTGTATTTACTTTAATTGGAGAATTGAGTATAGAATATATTGGATATTTTGTACAGGGTATATTGGAGTATTTATTATATAGACTATATAGCAGAATTCACTATAGTATAAGGAGAATTTTATTATGGAATATATTGGAGAATTTTTATTGAATATATTGGAGAGTTTCGTATAGAATACATTTCTGTACAGAGTTTATTGGAGTATTTATAATAGAATATTAGAACATTGGAGAATTCATTATAGAAAATTTTGCAGAATTTGGTATAGAATATGTAGGATAATTTAGCAGCTCTCTTGCTGTGTAGTTTTCCAGAATGTCTGGTTTTGTTTTATTTTTATTATGATGATATATAAGGACAGTGAAGGTGTGGAAAGACAGTATATTCATTTTTGGATTATTGCTGTGTTTTAAAAGTGAAGGTGGCAGTAAGGGTTCTTTGGAGCGATGCCTTAGAACAGGTCCCTGCACTGTTCGTTTCCTGCTTCAGCACACCTGATAGCACACCTGATTTCAGTCATTGCTTAATTGGCATGTTTAGTTTGTGTGATGCTGTGTTCAGACTGCCAGCCCAAAATTCTGGCATGTTCAGGTTGCATCCAGGCTGATTTTTGATAGTCATGACACCATAAAGCAAATGCAACCCTATGTTTACAAACACATTTGTGTTAAGTTGTTTGAAATGCGATTCTTATCCGATTTTTATGGATGCGTCTCAATCTGGACACTCAAGACGGATTTCAAAGTGTCTCGTCTCGTTCATTTGCAATGCAGCAAACGCAGACGGTGCCAAATCCAAAGTGACGTAAGTGCTGGGCTTCAAGAAGAGCCCTGAAGAGTGGTGAACCATGACTCACCAGTGTGCCTATGTAGTTGCTGACACCTACGTTGTTACCACAGTAATTTATGCAGATGGATTGGTGATGTCTGGACACACAAATCCGATCACTTTCGGATTGTTACAGTCATCTTAAAAGATCTGATTTAGGAAACTAATCTGATTTGCCCGCAGTCTGAACACAGCCTTAGAGCCCAGAAATCAGCTGTGCAGTACTCTTGCGTTTCACTCCTCAGTTTCCCTAAAGAACCTTTCAGTGGATGTTTTTTGGGACAAAGTGTGAAGAACCTCAATGTGCATTAGTCAGGAATATGCAACATCCCGGGTCAAATTACATGCTTTCCTAATTAGTTGGAATGATATGAAATTAATCTATATGAATATGTATGTTGTTACTGTGATAAAGCCATAGCGCACTTTCCTGTACATATGGTGGATATCTTTAATATAAACTTTTAGACGTAGTTTAAATTCGTCTTTGTTGGGAAGTTTAAGGAATAATGCAGGAGGTGTTAAAATAATGGAGGTTGTGGTTTATCTTTTTGCCTGTCCTGGCTTTCAAAACGTTGTTTCAGCTTGTCAGCACTGGTGGATGAGGAGCTCCCTGTGATCTACTGCTGGCCCTGCTGCTAGCACATTAAGTGTGGTGCAAAGTGGCGTGAAATCCGCCTCTGGCAGCTTCGCAGGTCGATGTGTTAGTCATGGGATTATCAGCCTGTGCACACATGTCCGTTCTGTCCTCCTAATGCGCGTATGTGTGCACAGCTATCATACTGTGATAATTAGGGCATAGTGCAGATTCATGAGGTTAAGCAGCATTTTGCCCCCTGTCTTGTGATGTGTCCTCTCCTTGACCTTTGTTTACTGTGCTGGAGGTCGTGGTGTGTTTCTTCTCCGTGTGGTCAATTGTAGGACTCTCTGGTTTCCACACCTACCTAATTGGATCCAATCAGACCACAAATGAAGATGTAAGTAACGTGCGACTGTTATCACACAGATCATAGAAGACAAACAGGCCTGGTAGCTTATTTTATTGGTAAATGTGTAGCAGTAAATTGGCAATAATATACTACCACACAGACGTGTTACCAGTTGCGGTGTTGTCAAATCTTTTATATGCACTCATCGTCAAAAACATTGTTGCCCCCAGAAGGAAGCGTGGAATTGCAATTCTGTTCAGAAGGACAATAAAAGGTGACCAGGAACAATAAATCATGATGTATTTAGACTCATGTGGGCATTATTTATAAAGAGACCCTTCTGTAAGTGTAGCTCAACATGCCAGACGTCTTGGACATGGAGTTGTAGAGATTCCTAGAGTGTCCTGTGATAATCCATCCTATGCACCTTTAATATTCTCACCCAGCTCCTGCAGATTGTGTGGTAGGGGTGGAGGTGGATTGAGAGGTGCTAAACACAGTGCCTCCACACACGGACTCCACAAAGACGAAAGTGGGACTCGTCGCTGATAATGACCTGCTGCCATTCTGAGTCACTCCATGACTGTCTGGCATGACACCATTGGAGTCTTTGGTGACGGTGACGTGGTGTTAAGGACAGTTATCGCAATGGTCTGCATGCATGTAGTCCGGCATGGTCCAGCCATCTGCCAATGGCGCTGGCACTAACAGAATGACTCATGAAGGGCATCACTGCTTGCTGAATGTCCACAGCTGTTGGGTCAGTCTGCTACAATGATAAGGCCCAACCTTGCTTCCGTCACCTGTACAGCCAGGCATGAAGTATTTGCATGTCAAACCAGGCGTAACTCCTGTCGGGTGGTTCCTTCGCGGTGCAATTATTCGAGCGACTATTCTATTTAGCTAAAGATGAAGCTACAAGTTGTATAGCACAGTTACTGTGTTGTGTTCACATAGTTCACAGTTAAAAAGCTTTTTGTTTTTTTTTGCTCATGGTGTCTGATCAAATAAAATCTCCGCTGTTGTAGCACTTTATAAAAAAAAAATAGGACATATACAGAGACATAATCTCACATATGTTTAAATTTGTGCTTTCAGTGTCATGTCTTTCTCTTTTCTCATTATTTTCCTCCCAGAAAAGCTGATTTTGTATTTTCCCTCTAGATAAAAGGGTCTTGGTCGACAAAAAGAGGGAAAGAAAACTACAACCCGTACAGTTACGGAAACATATTCACAAACTGCTGTGCAGCCCTCTGCGGTCCTCTTCCACCCAGGTGAGTCATAAATGTTCAGAGGCAGCTTCTGTAGTTTCTATGGGGATAAATAAATGTAATTGGCCATTTCAATAACAACATAAGGGATGTGCAGTGGCGTTTTTGTTTTCAGATCTGTATTAAAGGATCCATGTTGCTAAAACAAGGGTTTTATTACACTTTGTGACTGCTAACAGTTTTAAAGGGCTAGGCATGTATGGTGAGTGATAATACTGGCCAATAATTTTATCTTGTATTTGATAAAAATGAGAGACTTGTATTTGATTTAAAATAAAATGCCCACAGGATGGCCAGTTGCTCCTCATTAGACCACAGAGTTTGGGCAGTAGCTCAGCTCAGGCAAAAAAACCCCAGAAAAACAGTTAGCTGTTGTGTCTTGTGAATTTAAACGAACCCCAGAACCTGGAGATCCTAAATGAATATAACCTCACTGTCAGAACATAATACTGATAATAAGCTTTATTTGTATAGCACCTTTCATACACTGTGTGCATCCCAGAGTGCTGCACAATATAAAAAGACCAGACCAGAACAAGACCAAAAAAAAGACCAGAGCAAGAAGTTAAAAAGGAAAATACAAAATAATAAAGTAAAAAAATGTATCTAAGTTAATTAATTATCAACAGAACAAACAGTGTAATGGAAGTTGATGGAGAAGTTGCTAATTAATTGCTAGTAATTTTGGATCACTCTCATGCCTCATGAGATTTCGACACAGTGTAAAGGGAAGCTTCATATTATTTCAGTGCAACCAATTTCTCTGCAGCCTGTTTGGTTTTCTTAGTGGTGTCTGTTTTCCTCAATTTAAAAATAAGTGTTTTAGTAGATGCCTCTAAATCTGCAGGATAACAGTATAGGTAATTATTAGCCAGTGAATATTTTGAACAGCAAAAAAAGCTGTGCAGGGTATTTACTGGGTTTGCGTTGAATACTGCACATACCTGAAGCTACAGATTCAGACTCAACAGCCCCAAAGCCTCCATTTTTTGATTTTCAGTCCACAGCAGATGCCTCCCTTTCATCATTCCTTTTAATGAGAATCCTCCCATATCTGACTGCTTATCTCATTTGTTGAGAAATGAGTTGACTTGCCATTTTCTCCTCTTTACGCTGTCAGCAAACTAAACAAGGCCAGCCTCGCTCATCTAGATTCAGAGTGACTGACAGAACCGTTCCCTCAGCTGTTTTGATTTACATTTGTGAGCAAAGTTCATGTTGTTGCTCTGCTGTATGCGTAATGCTTGTAAATCTCTCCTTTATTGTGGATTTAAACTGAAACTGGAGGTGTTTTTCAGCAGTACTGTTGTTTAAACAGGCGCTGCTGAATCATTTACGGTGCTGAATTCCTCAAATGACCTCTTCAGTTTGATATAGAAGATAGAATGAGAATTCTCACTTCCTCTTTAGTTGAATTAACTAACTATTCGCCTAAATCTGCTGCTAGCAGTCTCGTAGTACGTGCCTTCTGTCATGTCTCCATCGCAGGCGCTGCTGAGGGCTTTTCTTTATGCTCGCTTGTTCATAGATAGTCCCTATCACTTGTTATCTCCACTCTAGCACACCACTTCTCTTTCCCTAACAGCGTAAGTTCTTGCAGAGTGAGCCTCTGAGCTGTCACACATCAGTTAAAGGTCATCAACAGCCTAAGAGATAGTCCACAGAACGGGGGTGAAGATGAATGGCTGGAAAGCTTTTTAAATGCAAACTAATAGGCCTTTCTCTAAGATGTGTCTTCTGCGGTAGGGCTGCATAGTATATCGTTTGGTGATTGCTGTTGTGATTTTTGGCCATTGTGATACGAAGGGTGCGATAAACTCCATAAGCCAAGTAAGACTATGATCCTACAATTTACAATGTAGGCTTTGAGCATCTTGACCAATCACAAATGCTCTGTACAAGTTTACATGGGTCATCTAGGATGCGTTATGATAGAGGTCACTGATCTTACCTGTGAAAGGCTACTGCAGCTTTCTATCCAACAATGCAGAGCACACCTGATCAGTTGTTTGAAGAGAGAGACCAACTGATTAAACGTATAGAATTAAACTTGCAGCCAAGCCAGCCTTTTCTGGATCAGTTTGGACACCCTTAAATTTGACCATGCCTTAAATCAATTGATCAATTGATATACACATATATAGCATAATGTCTACTAACCAGACCATATGTATGTGTGTGTGTGTGTGTGTGTGTGTGTGTGTGTATGTATATATATATATATAAATGAAACCACAGAAATAGTCATAGTTTTGATGATGTCATACAAACTAACAAATGTACATATTTCCACCTACTGCAATTCAGCTCAGCTCATTCAAGCTAGTTTCAGCCTGGACCGCATGCTAAAAGCCGAACAGAGCTCATTCACATATCAGTCAACCTGAAATCCAAAAGCAGATCTTAACCCCCAGAGTTTACACTGTTTGGGCTAAAGGAACACATAAGACCCATCGGCGTTTCTAGGTTGTATGTGTTTTCTGTTAACTAAAGTTATATTTTAAATAAAGGTTATTTGCACTTTCTTGGGTTAAACAGGCATTTTAAATTCTTAAAAAATCAGGAGCCTGTTTAAATAACGTGTGTTCAAATGCACGTTAAGTGCTACATCAAAGTAAGAGGTGTCTAACTATTTAGCGCAGTGAGTCATGCATAATTATGCCGTGACATTTTGTGCAGGTGTAGCGGTAGCATTCAAATACAGTGTGAGTGCACTTACCCGCCTCCTACCTCCTAGAATTACAACACAGATTGGTCAAAAAAACAACAGTAGAATAAATTGATAGCATAAATTGGCTGATTGCATGTGTAATGCGTGCATCTGCCATTTCTGGTCGTGCATCCTTAGTATTGTAGCACAGGGTTCATACCCTGCACGTTTGTAGAGATGCAGTTTTCAGTGCTTTCGTTGAAGTAAGTCATTTCAGATTACTGTTCTCCACTGCGCCTTTGGAAGTGTGACTGCAGTGCTCTGTGATAGAGCTGCATTGACTGAACTATTAGCCCATGCTTGTAACAGTTCACTGAACGGTACTGTCCCTGTGTGATACCAGTAAATGTTGGGTGACCTCTATGTTGAGGCATTCCTTTAAGAATGACTCAGAGTGGATAAATAGGCTGTCGGTTGCTCATTAACCTTCTCTGCTCTGCCCCCGCTCTGCCATTCAGTGCCATTCATCTACCTCAGCCTTCACTCTGGGATTATTTGGCATGTTGTTGCAAGATGCAAGATGTGTGTGTATGTGTGTATAATGTCTAATAACCAGACTATATATATATATATATATATATATATATATATATATATATATATATATATATATAAAACCACAGAAATAGTCATAGTTTTGATGATGACATATATATATATATATGTATGTATATATTATTATTATTATTATTTTTTTTTTTTTTAAAGGTCTATTTATACATGACTTACTTCTCTCTAAGAGATGGACAAAGCAATCCTGTGATGCTATGCATTTACTGTCGGAAACACTGATCAGCTTGTGTAATGGTATATCTTCTCCCCAAACATTTATTTTCCCTTGTGGCATCATTATGCTGCCTTATTTCTGTCTCATGGTGACTTAACCATGTAAAATAATGTGTCTTATATTAATAGTTGTAAGAAGCAGTACCGTGCGAAGGTCAGAGACCACCCTTCCTTTTCTTTCATGAGATCAGATACCAGATAATGGTTTTGCAAAAAAGCCTTTAAGTCTAAAGAAAAATAAGTGACAAGTGTGGGAATTTAGTCATGGTGGAAATAACAACCGTGCAAGACCTGGTAGGCCACTAGAATTGTCCCAATCATATAAACACTTAAAGCAATCAAAGCTTAAATCTTTGAGAGGAAGGAGAACATCAAGTTCCACTCTTACTGTTACTCTTACTCAACTCAGTGCTGAAAGAATGTGTAGCTGTCTGTCTACTGAACAAGACAACAAGAAACAAAATACACTAGAACACCAAAGTTGGACATTTGAGATGTGGAGTGTAAGGTTTTATGGACTGATACGTTTATAATTTGAGTTCCTTGGATTGTGAGAAGCAGAAAACGCTTACTGAACTCTAAGAGATGATGACAAATAACCATGTAGATTAATTTGAAAAATTAAAGAAAAAAGGAAAGGGTAGGCATAAAAACATCATCATTATTATTATTATTATTATTATTATTATTATTATTATTGATTCTGTGTAATTTCCATGTTAATATTCCATTTTTCTGAAAATAAATAACTTGTGCAGAGCTGTAAATTGTTTATATAGCACTTTGTTTTCACTTAGTTAACTTTGCATGTTAACTGTCGGCAGAATTAATAGAAATGATGGAAAATCCATTCAAAAAATCTATATAAACAAATAAAATTTAGTAAAATGCAAAATAGGAAAAAAAAACTTTTTAAAGCAATAGTTACGCAATGAAATTAAACTGAAATGAAATAAAAGTAC
The DNA here is from genome assembly GCA_024036415.1 of Prochilodus magdalenae. Lineage (NCBI taxonomy): Eukaryota > Metazoa > Chordata > Actinopteri > Characiformes > Prochilodontidae > Prochilodus > Prochilodus magdalenae. The sequence goes on along the minus strand of JAMWET010000178.1, from coordinate 761,918 downwards.
TATAAACAACAGCAATGTTTACCGTACAGATGAAGTGTACAAATTCTATGTAATCCATCTGAAAAGACCCTTGCTCACAAAGATTTTGAACCCAGTTTAGCATCACATATAAGAATCTTTGTGTTTCTTTCCACAGTCTCATTGACAGAAGAGGCTTCGTCCTGCCTGATACGCCCCACCCTGCGCCACCCACCAACGGCATCACAATGTACGGTGCCACTCAGTCCCAGACACACATGGTAAGCTTAAGCACACAGACAGCATTACAGAACACATTTTACAGGATGCAGCTGCCGTGTCAGGGTTCACCATTTGCCGGTTCATGTGATTTTATGAAAAGAGAAGAGATGAATAAACAGAAGATAAGAAAAAGAGGCAAAATATCATTTAGATAAAAAAACAAAGGTAATGCATAGAGCTCAGCCAAGAACTGAACAGCATGAACTGCTTTTGACATCCTTGTTTAAACATTATGGAGTCAGCGCTGGATTAACCTGTAGTGCTTCCTAAGTCTTGCTGAACATATTTCTGAGGTTGTATGAGTAGTTGCTAACCCTCTGCTAAAGAAATGCTTCAGCAGTTTGACCATTGACAGTCACTCTTATCTATTCATTAAAGGCAGAGAAAATTTTTCTCTGAAAGTTCTCTGTAGGTAAAATGGGCCCGAATCAGATTTATCTTCTATATGACAATATGAACAGCACCAAAAATATTAATCTGAGCCTTTCAGTTCAGATTTGGGACACTGTCATATATGGTACTGAAGTCTGATACATAACTAAAACGCGGCAGTGTGAGCTCTGTCTAAATCTGAATTAATGTGACTTTATGTTAATTCATAGGCGCAAGAGCAGACCAAAATGCCAGTTGCTATAATAGTTTTACATCTTCTTTCACTTTGGAGGACAAGCAGGACGAGTACTGGCAGTGTAAACAAATAAGTGACAAGTCATAATGTTTTATTGACGAATATTGAACATATATCACCATGTTGGCTCTGGATCTGCTCCCCTGCGTTAGGGAAGGCAAAATAAAATGAGCTTCCGTTCTCTGTTTGATCGGCTTTCACCATTAAAACAAGCCACATTTTAAAAAGACAATATGAAAAATCAAAAATCAGATTTGGGCAGGAAACTGACTTTGGTCCACTGTTACGTACTGTCTGAAAGTAGCCTTAACCACACTTCCAATAGGCGCCCAAGAGCAGGTGCTTCAGCTTCAGCACCTGCCCATGGCCTTCCATATTCATTGAACTTTGAGACAGTGGTCTTTTTGCACTCTTAGTAAATACAGAGAAGCTGTCTGTGGTAACTGATCATATACGACAGATGCAGAAGGTAGAGTTTAGATTGAAAAACCTTTAATGCACATGTTTGTTTATCCCTGTGTTTTAGATGTTATTCTTTTTGGAACTTTTATATTTTTGTATTCTTAATATTAGTAGTAGGTTTTTTTATTAGCATGTCAGTTTGTGGCCTCTTGCATATGTGGCTATTTTGAAGTCCTCCCTCTAACTGACTCTTCAGTTTTTCTGCCTTCACAGCTTCATGGTCCACCGCCTGCCATTATCGTTATTTCCCTTTTCCAATCTGCTCTCCTTCAAACCAAATATTAAATCTGTAGTGTAACAGCCAGCAGTTATTTATTATGAGAGATCTGGGATTATTGTTGATACAGATTGTAGACTTTCGTCAAATGCGTTCCAGATGGCACCCATCCTAAACATTAGCTTTTTAAAACTAATTAAACACAGTTTTGGTTGAGACTGTCACATAAGCTAAACCTAATGGATACCTGCTGTTGATAGAAGACCACAAACGCGAATGATCTACTGGTATGATGCGTACCGGCGCACACACAACTGTTAGCAGTTTATTGTCACACGGGCTCAGCAGCACCACAGTATTTCCTTTTAGGTTTCCCAGTGTTTTATTTATGAATTTTTCTCTCCTCTTTAAGCGCCTGCCTATTTTCTTTTCTCTTTTTTTGGTGGGTAAGATTCAGCTTTCAGCCTCGTCTTCTGCCCCTCAGCTTCCTGAAATATGCTATTATAATTTAGGCTGACACATTAAAATTACTGGCTTCGAGTTTTTGGGCCATTGATGGCGATACCGTGTCATTATTTCTAAGGTCAGTAATTGTTTCAGGATGTGTTCTGCTTTCTGCTGGACATGAAATGAATGAGACTGTAAGTTCATGGTAATTCTATCCCTCTCGATTTATTCCTCGACATGTCTTTTTCTGACTCCCGTTTCTGTTCTCCCTTGAGAAACTGCAGCTCAGCTTCTTCTTAGTACACCCTGTACCCAGGCATCAGGATAGGAAAATGCTCCAGTCCTTCCCTCAACAAGACACTCGAATCGCTCAAAACGTTTTAACGGTCACTTGATACATCAGTCTATTTCCAGTTCAGAGGATGGACAGGAATAACGGACGCTGAATGATGAAATTTTAATTGACACAAATGTGAACAGATGGAACGGTGAACTGAGAGCAGGTCATAAGTAAAGTGGTTAGGCTGTTTCATGCAGTTTTTCATTAACTACTCATTTGAAATCGAGCTTCCATGTCCTGCCTGCTGACACTTCATAATTCTGTTTTCTCCACTGCATTTTTGTTGTTGTTAATATGGAATAATCCATGATAGATGCCAGAGCTTGCTGTTTGCGTAAAACATTCATAATATGGAACTAAAGGAACTATTTTCCCCCTCAGATCATCCTGGCTTTATTAAACGACCCATTTATTAAATCACTTCTCGCTGTTTTCACCAGCCGTGTTTAACACTTGAGCTTCATCGTTTCATTTTTGTGACTTTGGCCGTCTGTGATGTTGTGGTTAGAACAAATGAGTTGCATTTGTCTGCTGTCCATGTGGTATTCCCCTCTATTTCTCCTTATGGCCTACAGGCGGATTTGGTGTGCTGTAGAAGTAGGTCAGCAGCAGGCAAGGCTGGAAGAGATTTGTGATAGTATGAGGTGGCTCCAGAATATGTATCACCCTTCTTTCTGACTTGCTCACATTTTCCCCTCAAATAATGCTCGGATCTGACATCGCTTCCAGTGTCTCAACACTGGAATGTTTATGCAGAAACATTCCGACACGTGTGTGTTTCAGGTGTTTGTGTACAGTGCTCTCTGAAAAATCGAAGTATTTAAAATTATCATTTTTGATGAATCCGATTTATTTAATCAGAATACGATTGTGTAGCTGCATTTTGCGTAATGCTTGATTGAACAGCAAGATTAATAACTATATACAGCCCATGACAAAGATGTTGCTTAAACAGGACAGAATGAAGACAAAACCTGGCGTTTTCAGAGTTGTGCGTTTCATTTCTGTTGAGGGTTCTGTATTTAAAACAGGCTTTGTGCCTTAGTTTAATTTTAGAAGTCTGTAAGCATTATGGCTCTTCCCGAAACAGCAATTTAAGCTTGATAGATGTAAAAGACTCAGGGGACCTCAATCTGTGTTTTCGTTTCAGTAAACTTGTACAAAGTAAGCCCTTTAAATAATAATCCAGTGACCAATAAATGACTGATATATTTGACCATATTGCTCTCCTCTCCATGAGAAGGGGCAGTTCAAATTTTGGGTAGCGCTGCTGTTAACGTTCCCCTGACCAATTGCAAGATTAATGGCTTTAGCCCCACCTACTCAAAACAGTTTGAAACCTTGGTGAGCTAAAGCTAAGCCTGCATAACCAAAAGCTAGCAAGCTAGATCACCTGACTGTAGCGTCCTGTCGCCTGCTCATTCCTTTATCCATAAACCAACATGGTTCATTCCTTCATTCGCATATTGCTTAATTTGGTTTTCTGTCTGTACGTCTTTTCATCCATGACCATTTCATCCCGCTACGACACAAAACCTGTGTAAGGATTTTAGCTCAGGTAATGCCAGTTTAATTATGAGCTATTAGATTTACTAACTAAGGGAAAGCTCAACTATGCATATCTCTGTTTCCCACTTTATGCAGAGTAAAACGCAGCCAGTCTACTGGGATGTGAAAGGATGCATTTTGCATACAGACTTTCTAGTCAGACAGCAGAAATCTCATACTCGCGTGTGCACTATATCATTCTGAGTCTAAAGCTTCAGAATCAATTGATTTCAAAATGCCTGGAACTGGAGAAGCAACACTGTTTAGGACTGACTCTCCGTCTCGGTTATGATTATTTGGGAAGTGCAGCACTGTGGAGTAAGAACATGGTGATACGATACACCTCAAAGGCATTCAGTAGCATAATCAGGAGAAGAAGTGGGAGGATTATGAGGCCAGCTTCTGCATTAAATCAGGAATTCCTTCATGAAAAAGTTAGTGAAAAGGACTGGATGTCTATGAATCGCAATAAACAAACAAGCTAATGTCAACAGAGAGATGATAGCTCGGTGTAATGTTTCAGTGAAGCAGATACTATATTGTTACACTGCCAGTCGTTATGTGGTCCCAATAAATTAAGGCACATTATTTCTACAGTAGTTAGTTATAGGACTAGACACATGGTTGCAAGTGTAAAAACTGACAAAATGACCCCAGAAGTACCATTTGCATGTTAGCTATATAGTAGGATTCCGGTACATGACATTTACTGGTTAAAGTGTTTTCCCAGGCTTGGGTTGAGTGCAGATAATGGGACGTACAAACAGTGCAAACAACACCAACACTGTCCTATTTAGCTACATGTCTGATACAAGGGTGATTCAGTAAGCCTATCATGGACACCAGACCGATTGCTGGGCTTTCTCACATACTGCCTGAGGAGCCACCTGACTCAGTCAGCTGTACCAGATGGTGTCGTGGTCTCTGGGGCGTGTGTCCACTGCAAGCCATGGACCAGCTGGTACAGAAATGTGAATGGCTGCAATGTCTTCCAAATTCCAGCAGTGTCTGATGACCTGAGACGTGTGTGTATGCTGCAAATTAAACTCAAATGCCCCCTTATTAAAAATTCTGTACTAGTTACATTTAGGCACTTTTAAGGTAAGATTTAGTCCCCTGTTTGCCACCATGCCGGGGCTACTATATATTTTTGACTTCAATATTTTGCAGAATAAATATATTTCAGATTTATTTGGTTGGGTAAAATGGTTCTTATTAAACAGGGGAGGGACTTCCCAGAACAAAGTTACTGACATTGTACTAAAATAGGCCTGCTTACGTTTGTTTTTTTATTTATTTGTGTGTTTTAGGGTGTTAATGTTAATTATCCTGTGATATAATGCCATACCAGCCACAACTATGTCATCTTCATGTTAAATATAAATTGCATGCCTGTATTTATAACATGGCTTCTCCATTGATAAAGCCGGTTGAATGAGAGGAGGGAGGTTGGTTTAAGCAGTTTCGCTTTTGGTTTTGATATTAGCAGGCAAAGGGAGATACGCGTACTAACCGTATGTGGATGACTCACTTGTGACTTGTTCACACCTGTCACTGGGTGCAGATGCTTAAATGGCCTTCTGCCTTTGAGTCTGGGTTATACCACTCTGTAGTGCGATGTTGTTTCCAGAATTATTTGATGTTTAACTTCCAGCACAGTCTGCCGAAGGGTCAGTCTGCTTTGGTTTTATAATTATAGAAGATAATTATAGTACGGAAAAAAGAAAATCTTCACAGTCAATCTCAGATAAGAACCAAGGCTTTCGGCGCTGGCAGTGTGGCTCAGCCCTTAAGGCTGGCACAGACCTGAGCATGTGTAGCTCTTTGTTCCTGTTCAGCCACAAGGTTCAGCTTTCTTGGAAGAGATAAAGGCCTGTTTGAAGTCACTCGGTTTCACAGTTTGAAGCATGCCTTCATGGTCACAAAAGCTGCATTTGTAGCAGCAGGAAATGATGTGTCCAGAGAGATGATTCTGGAAGCGTGTGTTTCTATAAATGGGCCTGCTGTTATCTCAGTCCTATATGTGAAGGCGTTAAGAACTGTATGCACTTGCATCAAACGTTCAAACACAATGTCTGGATCAGCTGCTCGCCACCTGCTGGCATGAGTGAATGAGTGAATTGCTTGTGCACACCTAGGAGAAAAATGGGTCAGGACCAGACAATTAATAATTAAGCCACATCTTGATAAGCTCTATTTTGCTCTATTAGCAAAACATTGCAGTGATAAAGATCAAATTACATGATTGGTCAGCATGCAATCTTTCATGTGAAAAACTAGAAAGCACCAGAAGGTAAACATTCCTCTTATCTATTTCCTGCATACAGTGTCACATCTCACATCATGCTCAACAGCTCTCTGGTTTTGCCAGCATAGTGACATGTGTCGTGGTGGACAGATTATTATTTTTTTTTGTCCATATGGTGCTTGACAAAATGACGCTTGGAAACTGGAGGGTAGCATTTCCGACTACTGCCACTACCAGTATGCGTAATTTGAGGGCGTAGTGAGGAACAGTGTGATTTTCCTTGTTCTGAGACTAAAACCGTGTGTAGTATTTATGAGCATTGAAGCTTTGTGCATGATAAACCTAACATGGATGATGCAAATACTTCATGCAACCTCTGGGAATCCCCTTCCCGCTCCACTGCAATAAGGAATTCCTGACTGTTCACGTGTGCCCTGATGTTGACGCTAATAAATACAGGTGAACATTTAAAAACAAGACACCTTTGAGTACCCCCTGGTTTGGCGGTTTGGCAAGGTTTTGTTTCCACCCCACTAGGCAATATAACCAGATTGTGTAAGCTTACATTTCTGAAGTCATTGTGTAAACATGTTAATTGCGATCTCATTGTTGACCCAAAGAATCTTGATAAAGAATGTTGTGCCATCATGGAGCGAAACTAGTTTGAACTAGAACATCTCACTGGATCCCATGTGACAGTATTTATGACTGCTAGTCTGTTTACACGTAGACACTTGATGCATGTTGGGATGATCAACAATGTCTCAGAGTGTAAAAATGCCAAATGCAGTCAGGACCCATTAAAGACTGCTGCACACCCTCTCTCACTACTTTAGTAAGGGATATAAGAACAATAATATGTCTAGTACTATTCATGCCTTGGATGTACAACCGGGAAATCATCGCTGTCTAAAAAATAGACAAGTCTCCAGACAAAATCTCCAAAATGGGAACTTAGAGAGCACATAAACTTAATGAAAGCAAACTTTTTTTTGGTCCGAGCAGTTTTGGGCCATTTCTTTTGGTCCATTCGTCATGCAATTTTCACCCAATGTAAACAGCAGCTGCTGTGTTCACGTGATACATAAAAAAAAGAAAAACATGTTTTTCATTGGATGGAGAAGAAATTTTACATTAACATTTATTTTCCAATGTATTTATTTTAAATGCTACTTTCTGTTAGTGTTGTATGCAGAGGTTAGACTACACAGTGTTGTGTGCATAGATAAGGCTACTTTAGCTAAGGGTGCATTGATACAGGTACTGGTATTCACCAGTTCCTTCATTTTAATATCATGTGACACCTATAGTACCTTCTGTGCTCACGAAGTCAAGCTAGCAGTGACCAGGGCTCAGTTCACTCGGCAAAGTGTAACTGACTCTGTGGTCACTTCAGTCTTTTGGCTGTGTTATATTCCCACCACTATGATGTGATTTTTAGTTTTTTAAACACAATCACTGCCTCCTTCCCAATACTGGGGAGATGCATATAGACATTGGCAGAACTGAAGTCTGTATATGCCAGTTTTAATCTGGTAGATTGGTAGATAGATAGATAGAATCTAGTCAGTCTTGCTTTGCTAACACGCTGCCTCTTAGTTAAAGAAAGAATTTCAATGCCTCTTGAATGCTGTATGGTCCTGTAGACCGCAGTAGTGTTTGTCAGTAGTGCAAGAAGTTAGACGCTGATACTCCTTCATCTAAACCAGATGGTGATATGATTTATGGCTGGTTGTAAAAAAGTCAGCTATGTAGATAACTCGTACCTCGTGGTGAGAATATTTTGGGCACAAATTAAGTTCTTGGACTGATCAGCTGTGAAGTTTCCTTTCTCTTTCCTAGAAGCTGGACTTTGTTTCAGGTCTCTAGGCAATCAAAATCAATTCCTGGAAAATCCAGGCCTGTAGTCTTTTTTATTAGGATGTCCAAGTATTGAGTCCTTTCAAAGCAGAAGCTGTTTAGTAATGAATGCAGCCCTTCATGTTTTAAGCTCTGAGAGTCATAGCTGTTTAACCCTGTTTAAAGACCAGGAAATTCAGATCTTTAAAACCTGTTCTGAATACATTTACTGCGCTAAGAGATGGATGGATAGTCTCACAGTTGTGTTCCATTTGTTTGACAAAGAAATAATGCTGTTCCCGGCCAAGATGTCAGACAAACAGACAGACAGAGAGCATATCAGTTTGTGTGCTAGACCTGCTAGGTATGTAGTTATTCTTGTTTATTGTCCTTCTAAATGCAGCACAATGTGACACAACGTCATGTGGAGTGCCAAACCCAATGATTTGAACAAACAAGATTGTGTTCCAGAGATTGCTGAAGAATTCTCGATATTTGTTCTAAGCGATGTTTCAGCCCAGCCGTTTAGGTGATTTGATTCACAGCTGACACATAGTAAGACCGTATCACGCGTGTGCGTGTTTACAGGTTAGCATACTCATGGACATTGCACATGGGTTCTTGGAACGGCCCCAGCTGAAATTCCCTTTCACCTTTGAAGCTTACAGGTATTAAATTAAACCAGCTTCTGAAGCTGAAGTCCACCTCTGCACTGTTCTGTCTCATGGCATTACATCTACTGGCATCAAGTGATGTGAAATGGTGTAGAAGTCCACGGAAGCTTATTGAAGGGATACAGCCTTATTATATTGCGATGAGACCTCCCAACAGCAGTTTCCACTGTTCAATCTGCTGTGCCCTCAGAACAGAACATTTAAACCCAATATCAGTCAAATAACATCTGTCTGCTCTTACAGTCTCCTGGAGTTGGCTATTCGGAATAACATCTTGGAAATTTTTTAGATGAAAAACATTGAAAAGCAGCTAATCTTTATACATAATTAAAAAAAAAGAAAAAAAAAAGTAAAACAACAAACATGAGATGAGATGCAAGTTTTGATTTGGACAATTAGACAGCGGTCGTAGCAGTAACAACTGGACAAGAGATTTATGACTTGCTGGAGTGAACAATAAAGGGATTTAAAGAAAACCATCTGCTAAACAGAAAAAGATGTGACGTCAACAGAGCTTACAGAACTTTATGCCACAGCTTTTTTGTAAACATGCCACAATATGATCACGCCTCATTCAGATGCAATAAATTTGTTCGATTTGTCAGGCACAATGTGGTTTCAGCGTCATTGCAAAAGTGTTTTGTCGCCATCCTACGGTTGCTGTGTTCAACGCTGCTTTCTATTTCTGGTACTGCAGTCTGTTTTCACGCATGTACAGACCAAGAAATCTGAAATGAGTCAGAGCAGGGGTATAAGGGTATGCACTGAGACATCTGATTACTGAGCTGAAATCCAGCTCTGTCGTTTTTAAGGCTTTACTGAGATCTAAGAAATCAGACAAAACTGTTTCCATCAGAATTTGAATAATCAAATAACACGTGAATAATTGGATTGTTAGATGCATGTAAAGGCCCTTAATGAAAGCATGCATGCTGTAGATTTTTCTCCATACACTGACATACAAAAAAACAGAAGGCTAACAAGTTGCTTTGTCCTTCTGGCCCTCGTCCCACTACGAACATTTCAGAGCAATTTTGGCCCATTTCTTTTCATTTTTTATTTTTTAATTTAATTTTAGGCCCAATTTATTTATTTTAAATGCTACTTGTTAATTTTTATTTACAGTCTTGTGTGCATAGATTAGACTACGTCAACTAGGGATGTCTTGGTACTGAGGCTGCTATTCACCAATACCTACATTTAATATCGTGTGACATGACCTAGAGTACACTGACGTGCTCACAAACAGACATCTCAGTCTGGCAATGAACAGGGCTCCGCTCACTCTGTGTAACCGACTCTGCAGCATAGGCCACATTCTGCCATGCTATATTCCCACCAGACATGCATTATGTAATGTGATGAGATTTTAGTCCATTTTTTAAACACACTTCACAGCCATATCCCCAATACTGGTGCATAAGAAGATTTCTATTTTAGTGCTATTCAGACTGTGCATCTACAATCCACACCATAAACTGATGTCTGAGATGATTACACTTTGCCAACAAGACAGAAAGTATGGGCACTCTTGTTCTACACTGGACACCCTTGCTGGCCTGGTGATCCCACTTGGCGGGCAGCACTTGTTGTAGACTTGTAGGTGTAACCTGATGAGGGGGAAGAGTCCTTTAGTGTTGTTGACGGTAAACATTTTGAAATGGGAAATTATTAGAATGAGGACGATTTAAAAATGAGTTTTCTGTATTGAGATTAATTAATATTATTGATTAGAATACATTTACATGTTAATAGGCTCTGCTGGCTTTTATTACAGATAATATTCATTTGCATAAATTAGCCACATTTGCACATGGGCAGTACTTTGGTTCTGTAATCTGCACTCTCCCCTTTAACTGTCCTCTGTGGCATACGCTTCTTTTAGTTATTTGAGCTCTGTCTGCTGCAAACTGTTCCAGTTGGTCTCGGATGAAGAATTGCAGGCCTTGTTCTAGAATATGTTGTGTGATGTAATTGTTATGAAAGGTCCACCTTTAAACAGACCGCAGATGTTTCCCCAGTGTGATCGATTGCTCCTTGTGATCCAAAATGCCCTTTAATGGTTGCTACAATTAAGCAAGCAGAGGCTTGATCAATATGGGAGTTTTCGAAAGGCTCTTCATGGTCCAGTCATTGATTAAATAGTACATTTGAGGTGGAAATATGTGCTTTCTATTCGCCCAGTTCGTACTTGAGTAACGATACTAACATCTTTCTTCTTTGCTTCCTCATCACATTCCTGTCATTAACAAAATTCCCTTGATTTTCTCTCTCTGCATCACGCCCCATGTTTCTATCCTCTCCTCTACTTGTCTTCTCTCGCTCTCTCTCTTTCTCCTCCATTTCCCTGTGCTTCTTCCCTCCAGTGTGACCAAGACCAGTGCATTCAGAGCACCAAATTCGTTTTGCAGGCTGCTGCCACTCCCTTGCTGCAGAGCGAGCCCGTGGTCATGGCGGACGAGTCGTCTCTTCCTGGCAGGACAGCTCTGAGTGGTCCCTGCACGCTGCTTCCCTTGGGCCAGCCCACCCCACCAACCTCTACACCCAACCTGACCTGCGAACAAGAGATCCTGCACCAGAGCCATCCAGCGCCAGAGGCCCACCACCACTTCCTTACACCAGACGAAGCCCCCTCGCCTCCTGGCATGCTGCCCTGTGGCAGCCCGTTGGGCCACAGCCACACCATGCCTTTCTACAACCCTGCCAGCCAGGACTCCCTCCACGAGGACTCCGTCAGGGGCCTGGTCAAACTAAGCTCAGTTTAAATGGACACATGAGCTCGATATCATTGTCCGTCCCTCGACACCTCCCTTTAATCTGTGCCGTGAACTTGGCCACTCCTCACTTTAACTTCCTCTTTTCTCCTTTACATGGCAACATGGGCTACAAAGGCAGCCTGAACTCATTTCCACAAAGTTTACGATATGTCGGACTGCCGAATCTCAAAGGAAAGTTCTCTTTGCTCGTCTGTGGATGCACGACCTACTGCCCTGATGGCTAGGTGTCAGTTTAAAAACAAAGGGCTGTACCTGGTGAAGTGTACCGTACCATGTAAGAGGGTGGTCCTCTTGATAAGCTGCTTCATGTCTAGGTTGCTGGGCTCACTATATAGTCTTTCTTTTCTTTTCTGTGTTTTTTTTTTTTTTTTGTACATCGGACAGCCTGCCTGGCAACTGAGAACGAACAGTGTTCTGCCTTTCATATTTCCTGAGATTGTTGTTGACAGTTGATGTGAGTTGCTGTCATCATGTTGCATATCACATAGTTATTTTTTAAGTTACGTCTTTTGAAAGGATTATGGTATTGTTACGTGCCATTTTTTTTTGTTTGTTTTTGTTTTTTTCCCTTTTCAACAAAATGGTATATTTCCTGTGGATATGAATAAATTCCCGGAGTTTTTAAAATGGGATTCTGTAACCATTTGTGCATCTCTTGAGTCCCTGGATCGAATGACTCAGTGTCGTATGCTGCATAACTGCGGTGTTATCTTGTGACTATTGCCTGTGGTTGTTATCCACCAACAAGACCTATAATACTGTGTCATGAAAGGATGCACTGCCCAATAAAATCTCCAGATTCGCCTACACTGTACCCAGGGGCTTCTTTTAGGACTTAAAATATACTGCACTGACACACGTGGGTGTCTCCATGCTCTTGAGCGTTTTTGATTACAGGGTAATGATCAGCTTGTTACACAGTGTGCTCAAAATGATTCGTTATACTTCTTTATGGGTTAGCGGTTGAAGTGGAGCGATCCTAGGCAGTCTTAATGGATATGTGCTGTGGAAGTATGATGGTGTGATGTTTATTGTTCTGAAACTGCAGGAAGAGCAGGATCTTCGGAAAAACATCTTTCCACAGAAATGGTATGCTCAAAGACATTGAATGTCAACCCCCACCTCCTGTAAAATAGATATCTAGCTCCATCTGGTGGCAGTGAAGGGTGTGCGTCATATTAGCTCACATTTCTGGATAATTCTGTCCTTGAGACGTAAACAGATTCATTGAGTGTGGTTTGGTGTGAGGGCTGTAGAGTAACTTCCACATTCATCCAAAAGCCCCAGTGAACTTGCCCATACCTTCTAACATGCCCTTTTAGATGTGATAATTGATGATGGTTAAGTAGTCATACAAATGTTCTATTCAGGGACTATTTTGCCTTACGACGCCCCGGATGTAGCCCTCCGCCATGAACTGCTTAAAATAAATTTTAGGCCAAAACTTGATCCCACAACAATGCGTCAGACACCACTCAGCACTCATCTAACCACTCCATGTAGTAATGTCCGGTGAGGGGAGCTTTCAGACGAATTAAACCCCTTCAGACGTCTTCTCAACCATTTAATAATGTAGCAATGTGTGAAAAACCTGTTCCCCTTTAATCCACCTCAGACTTTTAACAGAATATGGCTCTGAGATTACCGTAAGCCTGAGCCAAGCGTATGGCCTTTACGGGTCTGTTTGCAAGGGAATGAGTGCGGTTACCAGAACACAGCTCCATACCGAAATAGGAGAACTTTGGACACAACGTTTTGAAGGTTAGGCCGTATTTTTCACCATGTACTGTATTTATTGAAAACCATTTTGTTTATTACATGCTCTTGGATATCAGTAATCTATAAAGTACAATAATAACAGTAACACTATGATGCTGTAACAGTCCATTTGCCTCCTTCTGTTTGCTCATACGGTCCTCCACATTTACTGAAAGCATAGGATGGCCTTAAAACAAGCTGTATATCACAATGCACTTGGATAGATTTCAGGATCTCACATGATGTATGTTTAAACTTATGGTGATTCATTTATTTAACCTTTAGTTAAGTGCATAAGTACCTTTTATGCGTCTGCTGAGAGTTAGCAAGCGTCTGTTTATCTTCCTCTTAAAAATGTGCATTGGTTTGCAACCTTGTTGTGTAATCTCCTCACCCGCCCACCCCTTGTCTAGCATATAAGGAATATAGGTGTTGCCACTGACTAAATCAGATGTGAACACTGTGTTTGAGTAATTGATGATGCTTTAAGCTGAGAAGTATTTAATCCCTTATAAGATGTTAATGTGTCAATAAGGTTAATTGCTACACTTAAATTCTATAGATACCAGTTTAGCATTTTATGGTTTGCGTTGTGTTAGAAACTCAGCCCTGACTCCCATCAAGCTGATACCGACTAACCGAGATCACTCTTTGTCCATGTCGTTTTGTAGTTTTCATTAGTAAATAGCCTGAAAAACACAAGGGTCGAAATCACATCCTGGTGCTGCTGATAAGAGTCACCACAGCTTAATGTCCTGTAACTCCAGATCACCCAGGACCTCCAGCTGGTTAATGGAGCTCAGGTCCTGCACTCGGTGCCTGTAGTCCAGCAGATGGGCTCCGTTTACAGCAATTTTAAATTGATGAGACTGGCACAGGATGATTATCTGAAAAGGACAGGAAAAAACACTCCAGTCAAGATGAATCGGTTTAGGAACACGCTTCACAACTTTGCAAGATGGCCAAATGCACTTGTAACTGGGCACAGATGTTCACCATGGAAAAGACTGCTAATGTGATTTCCCAAATTTTCATCCCCACAGACCAATTAGAGGCACAACAAACACATCATAAATCAAATTATACAAATCATACACTGGTCTATAAAAAAAAAAAATGAAACGGCTGCACCCAGAAGGAATCAACTGACAGGAATGAAACTTGGTGGGCAGGTCCGACATCATGAGACATGTGAATGATTCAACTTTCACATTCTGTTGCACATGATGTAAGCAAGGATGGGCCTTATTTCTGTATCTGGCTGACCAAGCAGTCATGATTCCAGACATTCAGAGAGCAGTGATCCCCTCCATGAGTCATCCTGTTAGTGCCAGCACCATTGGCAGACGCTTGCTCGACGCATGACTACATACACGCAGTCTGTTGCAACGCTTGCCCTTGACACCAAGTCAACGTCGCCAAAGACTGCAGTGGTGTCGTGCCAGACTGTCATGGACTCAGAATGGTAGCAGGTCATCTTCAGTGACGAGTCCTACTTTTGTCTTGGTGGAGACCAATGAATCTGTGTGTGGAGGCACTGTGGTCAACATGTTGTCATGTGCCACTATCCAGAAGGCCTGGTGTCACTACATTTCCACCCCTACCACACCATCTGCAGATACTGCGTGAGAATGTTCAAGCTGCATGGGATGTATTATCACAGAACACCATTCCCAGGACAACTCTATGCCGAGACGCCTGGCATGTTGCGTTGGTAACTATGGTGGCCCAACGCCATACTGAGAGGCACTGGTTTTGTACGTGTAGCTCCATAAATATTGCCCATATCAGTTTATGTTTATCATTCCTGGTAACCTTTATCTTCCTTCCCATAAGCACTGCGATCCGGCACGTCCGTCTGGGTGCAGCTGTTCTTTTTGAGGGTGAGTGTAATTGTAAAGTGCTTTTTGACTTAAATGTGTTCTTCTCCAGGTCCTGCTTTTATGTAAATCTCTCACCATGATGCAACCGTGCCACCTGGCTGGATTAGCATGGATTAGCATGGCTTCCTCCTACATATAAAATCTGCAGCTGCATCTTTCTGATCAGTTCAGTGGTGGAACGATAGGGTGAAGTCATCAATCTGAGCCTACAGAGTGATGGCTTTAACTACGCTTAACACTTATTTGGATGAACATTACATCACTGCAAGGGAGATAGAAATCCATAACCTCCATCGTTCCTCTCCCTTACTACATCACAGCCCTCTGCTTTGGACTTAGATGCTTCTGTGTTTTTATTATTTCACTTATTAAACAATTTCAGAGAATTTTCAGAAATTCAGAATTAATCTGTGTGGTGAATGCAGCCCCAAATCTGAATTAATGATGTGAAATGATTTACTGCTGAGAAACAGATTTCTTTACAGTGAAGGTGATGGGGACTGGGGCAATGTCCACAATGCAAATATGGCCTTTTTTTTTTTAACCATCCAAAGTGACCACTGAACTTACAAGCATCTGAGTCGTAACACACATGTGTAATGTTGATGATAACATGTGGCACATACCACTGGACCTTAAAGTAATATCTTGTAGCTCAGACGCCTAGCAGAAAACACTTGCTCAGGCACCAGCCAACATGCTGGTAACCCTTTCATGAAATAAAGCAGCTTTCTTGAAAGGGGCATTTCACATCAAACCAGTCTGAATGACATGGTTTACATCTTAACGGTTACACAACTGAGACCCTTTGAAACGACGGAATTTCCCTTCCTTAGAGATCAGTACCTCAAAGTATTTCCCAGCTGAGAATGGGAAGCACAGCAGCTCAAGCTCTTCTGGGCCCCACGACTGGCTTAAGAAGGAGTTGCGGACAAGCATGCCTGATTTGATGCGTGCGTTGAGGTGCAGAGCGATGTTTTCTGACTGACTGCATCGCAGGTTTACAGTAAAGCTGAAAGACACAGAAGAAAAACATACGCTCACCAGACGACCTGTGACTCAAAGTTCCCTGATAGCATGTAATACCTCCATGAGCACCAACAACAGCTGTGTTGGGGTTTGGCCTGTACTGGACAAGTTGTAGCCCACATCAAAGTTCAGACACTCTTGTATCATAGAATTGGTCAGTGGGGCCAGATTTGGTGGATGCCTTCCCTGGCACAAATTCTGAGGAGAATTCCCTGTATACCTGGACTTATCCCACTGCTGGTAGACCTGCAGATTCAGCTACTTCCTGCACACTATGGTCTTTGGCCACGCCCACATGCAGTCCCTCCTTTTAGCCAATCATTAACATCTGCTCTGGAGCCAATTTTCACACGTGGAACAAGACATTCCCTGCACTGTACCACCTCTTCTCCATCTATGGATCCCATCACTCACACCCCACAGGTATTTATAGCTCCATCATCCTCATGCAGCGCCAGCTGCAGGAGCCTGAAGTTACTACCACATTGAACTCACGCAAGGTGACTCGTTTTTGTCTGGTGAGCTTATTTACTATCATGCACAGTACTCAGACAAGAGGGATGAAGACCCAGATGTGCAAACATACCTGTGAGGAAATAAGCTGACGTGCCCCTTGATTGTGATGTGCTGTCCTGGTCTGAGCCCTTTAAGTATACTGCCTTTGTAGGGTATACTCTAGAGGAAGGACATAAAATGCAAAGACAAAAACATAGGAGCTTTTAGATGAGAGGTGCCCAAAGTGCTCTGTCTTCAAGGTGTCCAGATGTCTGGTTTGTAGTGGACTGAAGACCATGAAGACAATCCGGCATGCAAGTAAAGAAGGTAGGTGAGTTTCAATTAGGTTTTATATTTGTTTTTTAATATTAATCTACTTCAAAGATTAATAAAACTACTTCATAAATAAATAGAATATTAAAATGCATATCGTCGCTGTCCAAAGAAGAAGACGTATCTCCATAGTGGAAACTTTACAGGAGAGGGCAAAAACTTCATTTAACTCTAATGTAAGTCAATGGAGCCAGACTTTTTAACCAAGCGATTTTGGGCCATTTCTGTTGGTCCATTCATCATGATATATGTTTATAGTGTAAATGCTGTGTTCAAATGATGCATAAAAGTTTATTGGACAGTGGCGATATGTTTGTTCTGGGGTGGGGTTAATGTCACTGCAAATTTTGGCTCATAGGTTGAGAAACTTCTATATCGTCGCTGTCCAAAGAAAAACAGGTATCTCCAAAATGGCAACTTTACAGGAGAGGCCAAAAACCTCATTTAATTTGAATGGAAGTGAATGGAACCAGACGTCTTTCCATATGGTTTTGGGCCATTCCTGTGGGTTCATTCTTCATGAAAATTCCCACACAGTGTAAACAGCAGCTCATGGGATCAAATGAGGCATAATAGTAAAAATCAACAAAAATGGAGATACATGTTTTTCTTTGGACAGCGACGATATATATATCTGTGTTTCTCAACCTATGAGCCAAAATATATATAAACATATATGTGTGTGTGTGTGTGTATATATATATATATATATATATATATATATATATATATATATATATATATATATATATATATATATATATATAGAATATGAGGATATGTAGGCTATGTGTATGAACTTACCAAATCACCAGATTCTGAAAATATTGCCTGTGGAATAACAACAGAGCCATATTAGTGATATTCAGTTAGATGACATTTACTTTAGGTCAGTTGATACTTCACACGAGAGCGCTACTTACTGAGCTGGGGACGTAGCCAATGGCCTGTACTTTGACTTTTCCTGATACAGAGAATGTGTCAACCCTTTCCAAAGGGATTCTGTGCTTATACTCCAGTACGTGGGCACCGTTTACTGCCACCTAGAGGAGCGACTGACCAGTCAGCAGGAAGGTACAAATAAACAAGCCCTAAAAGGGTTTTAATAGAAAAGATTATTCTTATCTATTTAAACCAGACAGATCATACTGGAGTGGGAGTGCAGATCCAGGTCAGGTCCCTTTCCATTTTAGGACCCTGTGGATTTCCTCCAGTCTGTGCTGCTCTGAAGTCAAAGGCTTCTACCTTTAAGCTCATGACTCCTGCCCTTACCTTGAAGACATCTTCGTGGACCAGGATGATCGTCTCAAAGGACGTGCCCTGCCTGAAGGGCATCTGATCGAGTTTCTCCTCTCTGCCCCAGCTGCCCTGCTGCAGGGTGTTGCAGACGATGCCTGGAGGGGTCCTGAAGCGGGGGTTGAAGTGGAAAGCGATGTCTGCCCGGGGTTTGGTGCTGCTGCCACAGCTCAGGTCAAACTGGAACCTGTGGGATTGGTCAGAAAGTGAGGTCAGAGGCCTACAGTGGCGCCAATCTCAGTTACCCTGCTTTCCACTAGACTGTGCCTGCTGCTTTAAGATATGAGATGTAGTTCTGGTGCTGGTTTGGTTGATCACCCAGTTTGGTCATACTAGCATCGAAACACACCATACGCTGGTGGGCACCCATGCTGGTCTGATGCTGGTCTAGCTGACCACCCAGTTTGATCGTACCAGCATCAAAACACACCATACGCTGGTGGGCACCCATGCTGGTCTGATACTAGCTTAGTTGGTCACCCAGCTCGGTCATACCATCATCAAAACACGATGTATGCTAGTGAGTGGCCAGGATGGTCTGGTGCTGGTTTAGCTGACCACCCAGTTTGGCCATACCATCATCAAAACACAACGTATGCTGGTGGGCACCCATGCTGGTCTGGTGCTGGTTTAGATGATTGCCCAGTTTGGTCATACCAGCATTGAAACACAACATACGCTGGTGGGCACCCATGCTGGTCTGATGTTGGTCTAGTTGACCACCCAGTTTGGTCATACCAGCATCAAAACACACCACACGCTGGTGGGCACCCATGCTGGTCTGATACTAGCTTGGTTGGTCACCCAGCTCGGTCATACCATCATGAAAACACAATGTATGCTAGTGAGTGGCCATGACGGTCTGGTGCTGGTTTAGTTGACCACCCAGTTTGGTCATACCATCATCAAAACACAACGTATGCTGGTGGGCAGCCATGAAGGTCTGATGATGGTTTAGTTGGTCACCCAGTTTGGTTGTACCAGCATTGAAACACAACATACACTGGTGGGCACCCATGCTGGTCTGATGCTGGTCTAGTTGACCACCCAGTTTGGTCATACCAGCATCAAAACACACCACACGCTGGTGGGCACCCATGCTGGTCTGATACTAGCTGGTCACCCAGCCCGGTCATACCATCATGAAAACACAATGTATGCTAGTGAGTGGCCATGATGGTCTGGTGCTGGTTTAGTTGACCACCCAGTTTGGTCATACCATCATCAAAACACAACGTATGCTGGTGGGCAGCCATGAAGGTCTGATGATGGTTTAGTTGGTCACCCAGTTTGGTCATCAAAACACGACACCTGCTGGTGGGCAGCCATGCTGGTCTATGCTGGTATTTCTAGCAGGCCAGGCTAATAAAGCCTAATAACAGGTAACAGACGTGTCATACCTGTCAGCTTCATTGTGGACGCAGCCTTGAATAACGACCATCTCTCCCGGATGTAGCCCACCTGCGATCGTTCCTGTGAAAGGAACTACCTGAGGCGAGATAGAGACGGAGAGTTCAGCATCAGCAGTGTGGACTAAATAAGACAGACACCGCTGGATCGCACGCACTTGGTCTTAGCCCACTGTCCACACCGTTAGCTTGATGCTGCCTCCAGCTCCACGCAGACCGTCCGCGTCTCGCAGGCTGGCAGCATCAGCATCGCTCCAGCCTGCCGATAAACGAGAGCCGGATTACTCACCGGATTGAGAATGGTCTGCCTCGCATTCGCCACGGACATTGGGAACCGTGTGGAGATGTGGGCTCAGCAGCTGCCGGGTCGTCGCTGTTGTGCAGTGTTTACGCGCTCAGTTCGCCATTGTGCTGGAGGAGGGATGATGGGAAGGCAGCCTGAGAGGCGCAGAGCGGATTATGTGGCACCGAATATACGAACCTTTACTGCCCACTCGCTCTCCTACCGGGCACTACCGGGCATTACCGCCTGATCTGCTGTATACAGCAATGATGATTTAACATGGGAGCACGGTTACTGACACATTCACTGAATAATAATAATAATAATAATAATAATAATATTAATAATAATGAACCATCATCAGTGTGTAAATTTGCACTGACTGCACAAACCATTCATTTACTTTCTATGTAAACCCAGACAGCATGCAGATGTGGGCCACAACTGGTAAAGATATGGCACTTTTGGGCCACTGCTGGCACTGTCAGTCTGCAGTTCAGCTAAAAGTGCCCACCCATGTAAAACATTAGCATTGGCATTAGGCCCACCTGTCCTGAAACAGGTCTGGTCCTCTTCTGGCAGAGACACAGTAGAGTTACCTGCGTTTGTTGTAATCCTAACCTGGTGCATATGTCTTGCATCCGGGACCGGATGCAACCAAGTGGGAAGTGCTGTCAATCTGTGCTGCAAGTGGGTCAGATGAAAATGAGGAATGTGGGCCAAATGAACTAAGATGATCGTCAGAATGGGAAGAATGAAGTGTTGATGGTAAGATATCTATGTATCCCATTACAGAGATATGCACCGACGTTAGCATGCTAACCAGTTAGCCCCCACCTGTGCTGTCTTGTAATACCAGAGTTTACGTATTGCTCCTTTAAAGGAACAAAGGCATTTCAACCTGTTGAATTCATACCCTAAACAAATAGCAGTGTCCATAAGAAGCGCACAGTTCCTCCTCCTCAGTGTTGGCATTAACACCTGTTTACTTACCAGTGTAGCAAAATGAGTTCATCATACAGCTTCATCCCTTTCCTCTCCATGATCCTCATTGATCAATACTAACTCTTGTTCTGCTTTTTTTCTATCACTGTTTTACCTGGTTGAACGTGGTTTCTTGATGAGAGTGGGCAGCACCTGTTGTGCTAATGGTTGCTTAACAAGAACTTCAGCTATCACTGTGTTTACGGGTTCTCTTTGGCTACCTTTTTTAGATGACCTAACCAGGACCACCACCTTCAACATGACTGAGAAAGAATACGGCATCGGGGCAGCAGTGCTACTTCTTCATCCTCTCATGTTGGACTGAATATCACCTCTTGAGGTACAAAGTGTTACTAGGAGACAGGACGGGCCGGGGCTAGCGTGTTAGCATGCTAACTTCAGTAGATTTCTCTGCAACACATGCAAGTACATAGCCGTCTGACACACCATCAAAACTGTGATTTCTTGTAGTTCATATTGATGTTTTACATTTACATTTTACATTTATCCAGAGCCACTTACAAGGTTAATCATTTTACAGCTAGGCCAGTGCAGCGTTAGGAGTCTTGCCCAAGGACTCTTACTGGTGTGGTTCAGCATTTGCTACCTAGACCGGGATTCAAACCCCCGTCTCCCACATGTGGTGGTGGCTCCCTGGCGGGTAGTGGTGTTATGTAACTACACTCGACATGCAGAAGAACATTAAAGTGGTTGGTGTGGTTCAGCAATCAACACCTCTATCCACCAGAGAGCTACCACCCCATGTGGAAGACGGGGGTTTGAATCCCAGTCTAGGTAGCAAATGCTGAACCACACCAAGAAGAGTCCTTGGGCTAATGGACACTACACTGGCCTACCTGTAAAACGAATGACCTTGTAAGTCGCTCTGGGTAAGAGAGTCAGCTAAATGTAACGTAGGAAACAGGAAAACCCCAAAACTTCCAGGATGCATTGAACATGATGTGTATTCTAGTCCAGGGGTTCACAAACTGTGAAGCACCTTGTAGTGGTCTGCAGGCCCATCCTCAGTGGGAGCCATCTCTACAAGTAGAACCTGGGCTACATCCAATGTGGATTTGCATTTGTGGTTTGGGGGGTGGGGCTTAAACTAATCCAAAAAACCCAGTGTGTGGAGAGTGTTCTGACTCTTGTGGGATGATGCCTTAAACCAACATCACAGTCCAAGTGTGTTCTGAAAGCTAGCAAACTTCTAGCCAGACAAGTTGCTTAGAGTAAGAGAGCTTTACGGTTGCTGAGGAACTGGTGCTGCCAGCTGCCATCGATATATGCTGCTAGACGATCAGTGAAGCTGCAGATACAAACTACTGAAGGTACCACTCCGGAGTGATAGCATAAGTAGACGGACTGTTGACATGGGGGCTGAAGTACAGAGCAAGTTCTTAGACAGAATTCAAGTCAACATTTCCCTCTGCAAACCAGCACTTGATAAATAAAAGACAATAAAAGGCTTTGTACTCTTGGGGGTCATTATGCTGATGGTGAACAGATGGGCCGTGAGGTTGAAAAAGTTGGGAACCCATGTTCTAAGCAATCAGACAAAACAAAAAAAACACAGACACAAATAAACAGACATTTTATTATTTACTATGACTTCTTCAAATATAAGACCTTTCATAAACTTGTCTATTATTTACAAGTAGGTTTCTTTTCACGATATTCAAAAACGAAATAAACGTTTCTACTCACATAGAAGCGCTTCTGAAAATGAGCCTTTAAACAGGATGAGCATTCAGCATCACTTTCCATCATCTCCAATAACAGTGAACTAATATACAGGGGTTGGACAATGAAACTAAAACACCTGTCATTTTAGTGTGGGAGGTCTCACGGCTAAATTGGACCAGCCTGGTGGCCAATCTTCATTAACTGCACATTGCACCAGTAAGAGCAGAGTGTGAAGGTTCAGTTAGCAGGTAAGAGCACAGTTCTGCTCAAAATACTGCAATGCACACAACATTATGGGGGACATACCAGAGTTCAAAAGAGGACAAACTGTTGGTGCACGTCTTGCTGGCGCATCTGTGACCAAGACAGCAAGTCTTTGTGATGTATCAAGAGCCACGGTATCCAGGGTAATGTCAGCATACCACCAAGAAGGACGAACCTCCACCAGCATCACGTAGTGACCTGGCCACTATCCTGCAAGAAGAATGGCTTAAAATCCCTCTGACCACTGTGCAGGACGCAGTATATGTCATTCCCAAGACCAAATGACGCTGTATTGGCCGCAAAAGGAGGCCCTACACCATACTAATAAATGATTGTGGTCTAAAACCAGGTGTTTCAGTTTCATTGTCCAACCCCTGTAGCTATTACATTCATACCGAGTGTAGTTTACAATATATGGACCAGTTATCTACAGCCTTGTTCATGTGACAATATGTTCTAACATAGAAACAAATTCACTGCAGATAATAACATGACGTAAATGTAAAACATGAATGTATATAAACAGTAAAGGAACCAAATAAACTGAATTGGAAATGAGCTGGAACAGGCACCCACACTTTGTTGACATGTTCTATCATTGCAGGTCACTTTAGGGCACGTCAGTGATTGTACATGGTCTTCCTGAACTTTGCACTTTGCTACTGCAGCCAAATATATTGACTGGAGGATCTGAATCCATGGTCTTCCTGAACTTTGCACTTTGCTACTGCAGCCAAATATATTGACTGGAGGATCTGAATCCATCTGTCCAATAGATGGCGACTGTGAGCTTTCTTTGGTTCTGCAAGCCGAACAGGTCGCCGAGGCAATCTTATGGATGTTCTAGGTTCAACTAACACACAGATCAGATACAGTAATGGTAGTAATGCAGGCCCTCTGGTTCAACTAAACAGCCTGTAACGGACTAAAGCAGACCCCCCCCGGAGAACGTTCTGGACTTCTAGCAGTGAGAAGAGTCAAGCAATGAGAGATTAGGCTTTTTGAACTCAGGACGATTTCAAGGTCAAGCCAATAGAGAGCAAAGAGCTGTTTAAAATTACAAATCATTTACTGGTCAAACTAAACCCAGGAGGATCTGGACAGCAGCAGAGTAACGGAGGCTTCAGACAATACTTCAGTACTACAGCATAAGCTCACCAGACAGAAATGCGGCACCTTGTGTGTTTAAGGTGGTAGTAACTTCAGGCTCCTGCATGAGGATAATGGAGCTATAAATACCTGCAGGGTGTCAGTGACGGGATCCATAGATTGGGAAGAGGGGATACCGTGCAGTGAATGTCTCGATCCATGTGTGGGAAATGGCTCCAAAGCAGATGTGAATGATTGGCTAAAAGGGGTGACTGCATTTGGGGGTACCAAGTACCATAGCGTGAAGGAAGTAGCTGAATCCTCAATGGCACAGTCATACAGGTCCACCAGCAGTGGGATAAGTCCCGGTATACATGAAATACTGCTTGGAATTCTTCAACGCAATGTCTGAACATTGATGTGCCTTGTCCAGTTTATGCCAAATTGAACTGCAGCTGATATTATTCATGCTTGTGGATGTATTACACGCTATTAGGTAACTTTCCATCACAGGTGGCTCATTTTTTGTCATTGATGACCAAATCTCAAAAGCCTCCATGAGCCAAGTCTGAACTCCTGATTGGCTCTTCTAGTTTGTATTGCAAAAGAAGGTATCATTCAGAAATCTGTATCTGGGTGGGGGTATCTGTACTGGTATCGATTA
This sequence comes from Prochilodus magdalenae, assembly GCA_024036415.1. NCBI lineage: Eukaryota > Metazoa > Chordata > Actinopteri > Characiformes > Prochilodontidae > Prochilodus > Prochilodus magdalenae. The sequence continues at coordinate 737,325 of JAMWET010000178.1, read as the reverse complement.
TGACCAACAGCCAGCCCTGTTAAAAAAAAAGGTTAAGGCACTCTATCCCCTATCAGTTTCAGTATAAGGCATGAGGTTGTGTATTAGAAGAGCGTGATGCACCTTTACGCATGTAAAACTGAAGACCATAAAAACATTTGGCATTGGATAAACAGAAAAGCAGGATCGCTATTAAATGATGCACAACGGCCTCTGAAATGCATACTGGTGATGATTTCCAGCCTTAACACATGCAGTGGCGAAAACACAACACCGCTACATTTGCTCCCTGATACCTGCCAGCAAATAACAGTTCAAATTAGCACCATTTAGTCTCAAAGGATTCCGATGTGAACTGCCGAGCTGCAGACTTCTGCCGTGACTGTGATTCTGTGTAAGACTTTAAAGCGTCCTGCTAGTGAACGATGAAAGGAGTAAAGGCCCAGAGAGATAAAGACAGACCAACCGCTGACAGAAAGCAGAAAGTAAAGCTTGAGCTCTGTGGCTTGTTTTTAAGCAGTCTTTTTAACCACGTGGATGAAGTAACAAGGGGCTTCCCCATGGCCTGGCTGATACTGCTTGAAGTCGGCGAATACGTTCTGCTGGCACTTTCCAAAGAACGCTTCCTTCAGGAGGTCCTTGAAGCTGTCCAGCCGGTGGGGGTAGTAGGACAAGCGGAATTTACTGCAAAGCAGACAGGAGACGAGCAGAAGGTGAAAAACATGAACTCAAGATGCCATATGAAACAGCTTTGACGTCAGACACATGGTGTGGCTCACAGCTCGCTGGAACAAACTGGAATTCTGGTTAAAGTTTGGAAAAGACAACACGTACCGTACCAGTCAAAAGTTTAGACACACCCAACTACATTGATGTTGTTGGTGGTCTTAAAGACTCCTACTACAGACTTACACCTAACAGCTCCACCTGATGAGAGTCTGAACCAGTCCATATCCTGATACACCACATCTACTCCTGATGTACACAGTACGATGCTCCTTCATAATCTCCACCTCTAATACATACAGGGGTTGGACAATGAAACTGAAACACCTGGTTTTAGACCACAATCATTTATTAGTATGGTGTAGGGCCTCCTTTTGCGGCCAATACAGCGTCATTTGGGCAGCCGTGGTTTTATGTTTTTTGGATACAATCCGGGTTAGCACCCGAACATCCCTTTCAGACAGCTTCCTCTTGCGTCCACAGTTAATCCTGTTGGATGTGGTTCGTCCTTCTTGGTGGTATGCTGACATTACCCTGGATACCGTGGCTCTTGATACATCACAAAGACTTGCTGTCTTGGTCACAGATGCGCCAGCAAGACGTGCACCAACAATGTGTCCTCTTTTGAACTCTGGTATGTCACCCATAATGTTGTGTGCATTGCAGTATTTTGAGCAGAACTGTGCTCTTACCTGCTAACTGAACCTTCACACTCTGCTCTTACTGGTGCAATGTGCAATTAATGAAGATTGGCCACCAGGCTGGTCCAATTTAGCCATGAGACCTCCCACACTAAAATGACAGGTGTTTCAGTTTCATTGTCCAACCCCTGTAAGTAGCCATGTCTAAGCCTTTGACTGGTACTGGCAAAGCTGATTGTACAGGTCACACCTGTAGTATTCCTCATGCTATCAATATTGTAATTTGAGCAGCTAATTTTAGCACTCCTCTCCAGAATCCGTCTTCGCTGTAGACTACTGTACCTTGTCTCGGGGGGCATCTGTGCTCCCTCTGACTGGGGGACCTCCAGTGAGTAGTCCAGTGTGACCATGTGTGGTTTACTGTTGACCCAAAGTACTGATGTGGAGATGTCTTGTTTCAGATCGCTCTGAAATACAAAGACCAGCCAGATGAGACAAACACTCGAACAGCCTATATTGGCTCTACATGCACAAGGCAACATGCGGATTATGATTTTCCACCGTACTGACGGTGGTAGACAGCCAGGTTCCCCTGAAGCGTAAAGGCTATTTCAGTGCTATGAGAGACTTTTACACTGAGACTTTAGATCTCACTATACACAAACCATAGAACTGTTTACTGTGTTGTACTGGGTTCCAGATTGCCCGGGATTTCATCAGCACTGTCTGTTTTGTAGTGGACTTTAATCTTAGACCTGCATGAGCACTTCATTATTGACACGAATGCTGAAAACAGTCGTTATCCATGTGCACCTATGTCGTATCATTATGTGCAATGTTATTTCAGATTAGGAATGCACTTAAGACTGTTAGTTTAGGTTAGTAGTCACCAACCCTGCTCCAGAAGATCTACTTCACTGCAGAGTTTAATATGCTAGCAAAATAACACTAATGTGATATGATCCAGCCAAGCAAAGACACATGAAGAAGCTAAAGCAGATTTCCGGGTGGAATTAGTCTCAACAGGCAAGGTAGACCTTGAAGAGAAGGTTTTGGGGACCACTGGTTTAGACTAAACCGAAACATAAACCTGAGACAGCAGACAGACTGAGATGCTCTGATTAAAATATGTATACTTGGCTTTTCTAGGTCTTTAGCACACAGCAGAACATGGCTTAATATTCTTTGGCTCTTTATAAATGGTTTTGTGGCTTGCACATTATGTAAACTGTTTACTGGCACAGTTGAATAAGGAGAGTGCAGTACATACAACTGACATGACCCTCAAACACTGTTGTTCCTCCTTCAAATTCAATAAGCCTAAGAGGGCAGTAAAAGAGGCCATTTACATGTAAATTAATATTTACACCCCAATATTTATATACCAGTTCATGTTCTAGCCCAGCAGGCCTTATGAATAAAATAACCCCAACAGAACACATGGAGAATAAATGGTGGACTTCACATAGAAATGGACCGCTCCATGGTGTAATGGGGATTTTTGTTTTGGTAGCACAAGCTGCTGTCTTGGTCATTAAAGTCATCCAGTCATTGACTTTCATATTCTTCCAGTGTGTATCTGCTGTAATAATGCCTACCATGATACCAAGTTTATTTTGGTATGTGCTACTGTTGGTAGGTCAGTTCTGCCTCTCAACAGACGAAAGTCCGAGCGATAGTGGGATAATAAATCCACCTCTTGCCATTTCCAGCCAAACCATATCCACAAGGGGCCGCTCCAAAGTACCTGACGTACGTATATGCACCCCTTTGTGTGCAGTAGAATCTCATTCAGATCCAGTCTGCATAGCTAGGGGGCAGGGTGCAGACAGTACCTATGTAGCATCTTGTACTGAGTTTTCACTCCGGACAGTTTCACAAGCCTCAGATAATATCGAGCAGCCTCGCTCAGAGTTTGACACTAAAGAGACTGATAACGTGGATAACACCTTTAATTTACTTTGTGTTGAGGTCAAAAGCAAGTAGCTAGTATAGGTAACATTAGCTACTAGCAAGCTCCAAGTAGCTAGCATAGCTAACTAACCACTATGTCCTCTGGGTTTATTTACACAGAGTTCAGTTCATTCTATTCTATGTAGATTCCTCTCCAATGTAACAGCAAAACAGCCAATCAGATTGGAGCTGGCCTGATTATTCATGAGCTTAGTATAATAGGGAATACAGCTCATTTCATTCTAGGACCAAATCACAGAGTGTAAATGGGCATGTAAAACTGCATCCGGACATTTTTCACCCGGACCAAAGTCACAGAGACAGTAGGCAAAATGCGGTGTTGAACTGAAACGCAGTGAAGGAGTATTCTGAGCAGCTCTACATACTAACTAACTTAGTTTGAGTTGTGTCTATAATTATAGTATAGGCCCATGTGAGGATCGCCTTCCTGTGGTGGTTGAGCTGTTTCTCTCTGGCATGTGTACTAAAGACCTAAAAAGGCCAACTCAGCACCTTTCGTTAATGGATTCTGACTCTTGGTTTTACTTCAGCCTGGGCTATTATACCTGTTAACCTCATACGTCTTAACAAACTGGAGGCTTATCTGTTGTGCATCTGCTTCCCCTCTCCCTGGAGCTGTGCCTCTGTTGCTTGGTCAGATTGGGCCGTCTGTTTTCTTTGGGTTGTTCTGGTACACTGTTTGGTTGTGGTGTTATTGTTTACAGTAGTATATATCCAAGTCTACTGTGTTATTAGTCATCTCCTAATTCCTGCATGAGCTGAGCCTGTTCAAACCTGTCTTCAGAAAGTCCACAGATACACAGGAACCAATTTGTGGTTAGGTACGTTTCACTAAAAGCAAAAGCAAGCACTATATTTCACCGTCTACTGTTTTTGCACAGTTACTGTTGCGATTGTTATTTCCAGTTTAGGAAATGATTGTCAAGTAGTGACAGGGTGGTTAGCTTGTGTGTATTAGCCTTAATTGTTAATAAAAGGTCAAAAGTGGAAGCTTGAAAATGGCAGTATCTGTCTGGGGAACATTTCATTTTTTCATTTAATTAAAGGTGAAGTCTTTTTTATATTTCACTGTTTATCACACACTGTTCTGTTTGCTCACCAGATTGTTGGCCCTTATTTACCAAGATGCATACTGTCAATTTATGATTATAAAGGAAGTGCAGTCTGGTTGGGGTTTGCATAAATTTGGGTAAATTCAGTATGGCATGCTTACTTACAGTGGGGTGTGAAAGTTTGGGCAGCGTTGTTTATTTTCCTGATTTACCTTTATAAAGCATTGGTTAAATATATCATATAGGGGACAAACACAGTGATATTTGAGAAGTGAAATGAAGTTTATATGATTTACAGAAAGTGTGCAATAATTGTCTAAAAAAAAAATTAGACAGGTGCATAAATTTGGGCACCAAAAAAAAAAACCTTTAGTAGATCCTCCTTTCACAGAAATAACAGCCTCTAAACGCTTCCTATAGCTTCTAATGAGAGTCTGGATTGTGGCTGAAGGTATTTTAGACCATTCTTCTTTACAAAACATCTCTAGTTCACTCAGGTTTGAGGGTTTCCAAGCATGGACAGCTCTCTTTAAGTGACACCACACTTCGAGCCTTGACTTGAACTGTGCCTGTGGTCTTCCATTTTCTCACAATGTTTCTCACAGTGGAGACTGAAAGCTGAAATCTCCAAAATAGCTTTCTGTATCCTTCCCCTAAACCATGACGGTGAACAATCTTTGTTTTCAGGTCATTTGAAAGTTGTTTTGAGACTCCCATGTTGCGACTCTTCAGAAAAGATGCAAAGAGGAGAAAAACTTTTTTTAAAAAAAACAATTGCCTCCCTTAAAGGAAAATTAACAAGGCTGCCTAAACTTTCGCACCCCACTATAATATATATATATATATATATACACGTATGTATGTATGTATATATGTTGCAGTTAATGTGCATATATGCAGTTGTATAGGGAACCAGCCTTGTGATCAGAAGTTCGCTGCTTCAATCCCCTGAACAGGCAGGACACAACTAAAGTGCCCTATCGGAAGCAGGGCACCTAACCCCCAGCTGCTCCCTGTGCACCCTGTGTAGGGCTCCCCACTGCTCAAGGCAAGTGTGCTCAGGGTGGTCAAATCCATTCCCTTTGTTGAAAAAGGGCCTAAATGTACAGATTTTAGTCAATGCGTATAAAATGAGGCATGACGTAAATAGCACCAACACACCTGGTAATAAATGTTCTTCCCTTGTGGGGCCTGGCCGGTCTCGAGGATGTAGTCATAGTTACGGTGATCGATGATGAGGATCCCCCCAGGTTTCACCATGCTGGCAATGTTCTGCAGGGCCAACTTCTGATCGCTCTGGTCCCCTACAAGATAGCCAATTAGGAAATCAGCACATCCAGAACTGAAACATCAGTAAGCTTCACATTCTTACCTTTAAAATCTGGTAGATGAGCAAAAGAGTTCCCCAGGCAGACAACGGCATCAAATCCATCTCGTGGCTTCTGTACATCCTCCGCTAGCGTGAGCCAGTTAGCCTCTTCAATTACTGTATGGATGACAGTTATGTGGTTACGTGCCAGTGATGTCACAGATTCATCTAGACTTCTAAATAAGGCGCTCCTTCTTACCCCACTGATCGAAAGCTGGCTCCTTCCTCCTTTCCCATCTCTCCTTGAGAGCATACTTCAGCATCTTATCACTGGCGTCCACACTAACCATCTGGAATCCCTCCTCCACCAACATGATAGAATCCACTCTGCAGAAAAGAAGGGTTTTAATAACAGTGTAGCTCGCCAGTGTTCCATTCACTCTGATGAGTACCCAAGAAACCAGAAATTTTAGCATCACTGTAGGTCATAGGTAGACAGAGACCCCAGTTAGGTCTTCCAATCATAGGGGGCTACTTGTCATTGGACAGCTCACGCTAGGATCGGGATGTTAACTGCCAATTGTGTTATGGACAAATTCATATAGACACATTCTGTCATTTAACATACTGCGTTGGCTAGTGTGCTGAGGGATGGCGGAGGGAAAGAACGAGTGCACTCTCTTTGATTAAGTTTAAAGGAAAGATACCATGTTCGTTTATAAATTAGAATTGACCTACATGCTTTACTTTATCATACTGTACACATTTATATTCATTCTATGTCTGAAACATGCTGTTAAAGCTCCTGTGTCTTTAGGCCACGCCTCCCAATGAGCCCAGTGTGCTCTGATTGGTCAGCTCACCCGTTGGTCAACCACCAGAGCGGCATCCTGCTACAAGATCTGACCCTACACAGCGGTGGCTGTTCTTATAATGGTGTCGGTTCTGCTATCAGTTGTATCAGAGTTCCATCCTGAAAGTCAGCTAGAACAAGCTGCTAGACCCAAAACTGGAACTGAGCATTTCAGAGTGGTTAGGCTGTACTGTGTTAGCTCTCTGTGTGGTGTGCGAGAACATGCCAAGCTTGCTGGCAGACAGGCAATAAGTACTGTGTTTCGAGATGACATCACCTTGTAAGAGAAAGGGGCTGAACCTCCGGCATGTTTATAGTCATGAGACTGTGGGTCAAGTCTATACCCACCTCCTCCAAAATACAGTCTGCAGAAGTAGTCTATAGATTCTCTCTGCTAAAGTTTACAAAGAAAAGTTCAGATATTAAACTATAAGTTATGTTTTTGTAGATATTTAAGTGAAAATTATTTTTTTAATTATAACAATATACAACTGTATGCCTTATTTATTTATTTCTATTACTTTCCATCTAAAGTTGCCATTTATTTATTTCATATCTACCAATAAAGAGGTAACAAACCGCAATGTTGATTTTACTTACTACAGTTTATTAACCTAAAACTCGAAGGTGAATGGCAAACCTCATTACAGACCACTGTCAAAACAAGATACATGTGGGAGTCAAGGGTTTTTCCTAGCCACTGTTGTCTCTGGCTTGCTTCAACCCCCACCCCACCTTCCTATGTCTGTAAATTAACTCCGTGTTTTTCTTTCCCTTTATAACAAACTGATTTTCTGTGAAGCTGCTTTGAGAAACGTTGGTTGTAAAAAGCACTATACAAATAAATATTGATTGACTGATTGATTGATGTTGTGAGTGGGCTGTACACATCCTGCATGAGTAATATCGCCTTTATTAGACAAATAATACACGTGTATTATGTTGAACAGCAGTTGTTATGTTATATTCAAAACTGTCCGTAAACGATCTCCATGGTGATTAGAAAAAGTACTCAAACGTCATTGGGAGAAACCAAGTGTCTCTTCATGTGGGTAAGGGTCAGTTTTTTATTTTTGTTGGGACCAAACTTAGAACTTTGCTGCATGTCTCTTCTTCTGGATTGCTTGAAGTCTTCTATGTAAGGGGTGCTTGAGTGATGGTCAACCAGGCTTGTAGGATCTCCTGTCCTGGATAGCCAGACCATGGCAGGTTTCATTCCAGGCGCATTGCTCACATTCGACTGCAGAACTTTCAATATAGCTCCGACCCTCTTGTTATTCCTGACAGATTCATTCAACACAATACTTACGGGGAATGTCTTTCAGAACGTTAACAGAATTTTAGAACGTGTTAGATTATGGGATAGCTCTGGAGACCTCTGATTTGAGCATGTGCGTTTTGGATTGGTGTCCCAACGTTTTTTATAAAATGAAATCTGAAATGGAGTTAAAGTTTTTATCAAGCTTTTGTGCAGTTAGTCGCTTCGTTTTTCAACTACCTCATTACAAACCCAATACCACTACTTCTGACATTTTCCAGGTTTTGAAGATCTACAGAGCTCAGTGTTTGTACAGGCTGATCCTTCATTAGAATCTTTTCTTTTATTGTCCTTTTATAAGCAAAACCCAAACACTGCAGCTGCTAGACTTTCACTGCCTTCAAACCAAACTCCAAATGATCCTGTATAATGTAAGCTTACCGGACAAAAAAATCATCTTGTGTGTTTAAGGTGGTAGCGACTTCAGGCTCCTGCAGATGGCGCTGCATAATGAGGATGATGGGGCTATAATTACCTGCAGGTTGTGAGTGACAGGATTCGTAGATTGAGAAGAGGTGCTACAGTGCAGTAAATGTCTCGTTCCATGTGTGGTAAATGGCTCCAGAGCAGATGTTAATGATTGGCTAAAAGGAGTGACTGAGCATTTGGGTGTGGCCAAAGACCATAGTGTGAAGGTAGTAGATAAATCTGCAGGTGTATGGAAGCGTACGGTCATACAGGTCTACCAGCAGTGGCTAAAATCCCAGTCTACAGTAGACTCTCCTCGGAAGTGTGCCAGGGAAGGCCTCCACCAAATCTGGCGTAACTCGCAATTCTTCAGTGCAAGAGTGTCTGAACATTGTTGTGCCCTACATCCAGAAACATGTTCAGTACAGGCTAAATCCAATCACAGCTGTGCTCATGGAGGCATTACACACTATTAGGTACGTTCAGTCACAGATGACTCATTTTTTGTCCAGCGAGCCTATACATGTCCTCCTAGAGTGGCCCTCTTGTGAAATTTCACAACTACTGAGATAAAGATCCAAGAGATCCAAGAGTGTCCAGTATACTGAATTTTATGTTTGAATATAACGTATTAACATATAACAGTATATTATTTAGTATGCAGCAGAGAACATGTTTATAAACAAGCGTTGTTTAATTTTAAAGGGTCGTGTCCCTGAGCTGGAGGATAGTGAAATAACCTGCTGTTGAATCCAGTGAAGGAAATGAGGTGTCCCAAACTACCTTGGAGCATGGTACATAAAGATGATCCCTGCATTTTTTCACCTGTCCAGTCAGACAGCATTAGGAATCGTTCCTAAACCCTTACAGAGCTCTACAAATTACTCTAGCATGTCACTTTGATGATTTCTGACAGACTGAGGTCAAGCTTCCCCCTGAGGGAAAGTGGCCTTTTAACATTCCTTACAGATTCCTGACTAGACAACAGGTCTTCTACCAGGACACTAAATATCTAGAGGTTCTAGAAATACTGACTATGGAGATGATTATGATCCCTACATGCTACTTTCATCTCCTTAACTCTTTTCACCTTTCACCTTTCATCATAAATAGGAATATGGAGCATAATGCAATAACTTAAATAGGAAATGAATGAACCTCCTATTCATTAAAGCAAAGAAAATGGAGGGGCGTTCATCAGCACCTGGACCTAAAACATTTTAACCTGGAGAACTTTGATGGAACACATCGTAGGGACAAAATACAAGATCTGCAATAATTTCGCTACACATTGTGCATACAGGAAACGTGATTCCATGAACAGATCAAGATATTCACTAATTCCACCAATCAGGTTATGCAGAAGCGAATGCTTAAGTGTAAACACTTGTGTGAAATGCTCTGTTCTGGAGAAACTTACCAAATCAGGATTCCCAGTGTTTCTGAGTGGAACCAGACATGGGTCATGCCTCCAAAAGCTTTGTCACAGAGAGCCACCACATGAAATGATTATTAATACACTGCCTCAGATGGTGAGGTGTTGGTCTGAAACACACTACTGTTATGGGGCAAAATAGTCCACAGCAAAAGGGACTTTACCTTCATCAACATCACATATACAAACTCAGAGGACACGTGTAGGCTCACTCCTGGTTTTGTATAGTACATATATGGGTATAGCTATATGGGTATATTTGTGCTGTAGACATGGCGACCCCTGGTTCCCCTTCACTCTCACTGTACAGAACACAAGTCTGAAGGTTGAAACTCTACAGTGAAGAGTTCCAAACCGAACCACTACAAATGACTTTGTTTACATCTCAGAAATTAAATTATGCTGATTATATCAGCTGTGACTGAAACGCACCTAACAGCATGTAGTACCTCCACAAGCACAAACTAACAGGTGTGGTTGGATTGGGCATGGACTGGACAAGTTTCTGGATGTGGGCCACATCAATGTTAAGACACTCTTGCATCAAAGACTTGGTCAGGTGTGCCAGATTTGGTGGATGCCCTCCCTGGATGAATTCCCTGTAGATTGGGATTTTAGCCACTGCTGGTAGACCCGTATGATCGTACGCTTCCATACACCTGCAGATTCAGTACTTCCTTCACACTATGGTCTTTAGCCACGCCCCAATGCATTCACTCCTTTTAGCCAACCACTAACATCTGCTCTGGAGCCATTTTCAACACATGGAACGAGACATTCCCTGCACTGTAGCACCTCTTCTTAATTTATGGACCCCGCCACTCAGACCCCGCAGGTATTTATAGCCCCATCTTCCTCATGCAGTGCCCTCTGCAGTTACTACCACCATAAACACGCAAGGTCACAAATATTTTGCCCAGTGTGCCTATGTTCTCCTTTAAGTTGTAACATCAGCATGGGTGAAAAGTGATCATGCAGGTTGTGCTGAAGAGGCATTCTGTGAGCCGCCACTGCCCCAGGAACAGCTGCTGCATGTGAGCGAACAGCAGCAGTGGAGGCTATTATTAGTCCAAGTTAGTGGGTCAGTGTTACAGCGGCAGAGAGGAGAGTTCAGTGGGTTAGAGTAAAAGAAAGCCTTTAAAGAATCCGTAAAACTGCAGCAGCACTAAAAGCTCCTGCTGCAGACGACATTCCTTACGGCACCATGTGTAGCGTAATCATGAGCTTCAAACTCCTCCTCCAGCCCCTCCAAACACTTTACAAATGCAAGGCATGTAAAGCTAGTTAATGTTTGCATGCACACTTAGCCATGTTAGCCATGTAGCCTTTAGCATGGTAATTTGTAGGGGGCATGATATGACGTAAACATTTGTGATACTTTAAGACAGTTCCACGATAAACAATATGAATCACACTGTTTCTTGTTTCTGAGGTTTAATAAGTCGGAACAGACAAAACAGAACCTGTAGTATATAATAAATACTATAATTATAATATCCCTAGGTTAATATACAACTAAACTGATTTTACTTTATATGTCATATAAATATGCATGTTGGTCAATATATAAGCTCACAGTACAAAATCTCAGTCACATAACAGCTGTGAGTTTCTGGATGTAGGCCACATCAGTGTTCAAACACTCATCAAGAGTGCAGTTGGGCCAGATTTGGTGGATGCCTTCCCTGGCACAATTCTGAGGGAATTTCCTGTAGACTGGGATTTTAGCCACTGCTGGTAGACCCGTATGACTGTACGATTCCATACACCTGCAGATTCAGCTACTTCCTTCACACTATGGTCTTTGGCCACGCCCACATGCAGTCACTCCTTTTAGCCAATCATTAACATCTGCTCTGGAGCCATTTACCACACATGGAACGAGACATTCCCTGCACTGTGGCACCTCTTCTCAGTCTATGGATCCCCTCACTCACACCCCACAGGTACTTATAGCCCCATCACCCTCTGCATCGCCATTTGCAATGTTTGAAAAGAGAATGCTATATTGCACTGATTTCTGGACAAGTTCTGGACATCAATACATTCACCTAATCCCTCACTCCTCCAAGAGTTCATCTAATGCTAATAAAGTAATGTCACAGTCCATAAGATGCCCTTGGGGATTCCCTCCAGGGCTTGGGGGATTGCACCAGGGCTTATTTAAGTCAGCACTAAAACAAAAATCACCCCAAATTAGCCACTTCCTGCTTAAGAGGCATGTTTTATTTATCAACACAGATAGCAGACAAGTGTAGCTGACACTCACCTTCAGATCAAACTCAGATGTAATTCACCCAAAAGGCCTTTAGAGTACAAAACAATGGTGAAATTTTCAAAATAAAGCTGGATGTTTAACATTTAATAAACTGAACTGATGCCAGTGTAATATTTCCTCATGTCATATGTGTTGTGTTTTGTGCGATTTGGTTTCTTGTCTGTCTGGAAGAGACTGACAAATTCCATTGACCTGCCCAAGGCATACAGATGCAAATTAGGCAAATTTGGCTAAATCTGGCACATTTACATTGGGAAATAATGATGTTGATTAATGTGTAGTGTTCGTGTTTATTAAAGAAAGTCAAAGTCATGTGATGAAAAGTTTCACAACTCTCACCTTCTCAAATGAGTGACAGCAATGACATGCAGCCCTTACTTAAACCCAAGATGGTTAGTGGATTCTGTCAAAGCATCTCTGTGTAAAGTTTCTTTTACCCCTTTGATGGGATATGATTTCATCTCATTGGCCATATTAAGCATGAATCATCATATGGTGCTTAGAAAAAAGGTTCACATGTTTATTTTACACTGATTATTCCATAAGAAATATTTGTTATGCTCAGTTTTGCCGGGACTTTTATTCTGAAGGGCGATAACTGTTAAATGCTACAATAACTGTGTTAAACACTACAGTAACTGTGTAAAACACTGAGATAACTGTGTTACATGCTACAATAACTGTGTTAAACACTACAGTAACTGTGTTAAACACTGAGATAACTGTGTTAAATGCTACAATAACTGTGTTAAACACTACAGTAACTGTGTTAAACACTGAGATAACTGTGTTAAATGCTACAATAACTGTGTTAAACACTACAGTAACTGTGTAAAACACTGAGATAACTGTGTTACATGCTACAATAACTGTGTTAAACACTACAGTAACTGTGTTAAACACTGAGATAACTGTGTTAAATGCTACAATAACTGTGTTAAACACTACAGTAACTGTGTTAAACACTGAGATAACTGTGTTAAATGCTACAATAACTGTGTTAAATGCTACAATAACTGTGTTAAACACTACAGTAACTGTGTAAAACACTGAGATAACTGTGTTAAATGCTACATTAACTGTGTAAAACACTGAGATAACTGTGTTAAATGCTACATTAACTGTGTTAAACGCTCAGTTTTGCCGGGACTTTTATTTTGAAGGGCGGGGCTAGGACAGTGCTGTAGCAGAGCTGCTTTCCCTTCTTATGCATGCTGTTAAGAAATATCAACTTCTCCAAGTTTTTTGTGAAAGATATATTTGAGAACACTAGCTTCTGGCTACTGCAATAAGGAAATCACAATACTCAGATAAAAGTCTGATCCCAGCAAAATCTATTTATGTGAAATTATGGAGATTTAAGTCCTAAACCTAAAAACACTTATTGTTTAACATCCGCTGATTTGAGTTCCGGTTATTTGACATAGAATGACCTGAACACGTTATACAAATACCCTGCTTCAGCTGTCAGATTCAGGTACCTATGAGTAATGAGCTTCCTGCATCCTGAATCCTCAATACTCACCTGCCTGCCAGGAGCCAGAACAAACAGACAAGCTGAGTGAGCATTACTGCAGCTATATGCACACGACTAGAGCTGAAACAAAACAGCACTGGACCGATCATCCCGAGTTAGATCTTCCTAAAGCTGTTCAAATGCTAATTCTGGTTTCTTTGGTGGAAGAAGTAAGACAAAGATAACACTGTCTCTGAAACTAAGCTGGATTATCTCATTTAGAACTGGTTTCAGGACCAGGCTTAAACCCTTTCTGGCATTTAAGGCCCTTAGAGCCTTAATCAGTGCTGAGGGACGATCAGAGTAGTCTGATGATGCAATACCTAAAGCGTGTCTAGTCTGAGTTCATTATGCAACACACTACCTTAGATGAAAACTGGCCAAGTGACTCACTATTACACAACCATGAGGAGACAAAGGTGGAGCGCAGAACAGCTGTGACTGGCAGTACAGCTTTCCCAAACTGATTGTCACAAACTGTTTAATCCCCAGCCTTCATGGCTGTGTTCAGACTGCAGGTACATCGGATTTGCTTCTCGAATCAGATGTTTATCACTGTCCACACTGTCGCATTGTCGTGTGTGTGTGTCTAGCCATCACCAGCCTGCCTGAATGGGTTGCAGGGGTAATGACATAGGTGTCAGTAACGGCATAGCCATGCAGGTGACGTGGCTTTCATGCACAGAATTGGGTGAGATGGAGGTGCATCATCTCACATTCTGTCAAGTGTCACACTCATCGCTCTGTCAAGTCACAATTTACAAGTCTCTGGCACTCTTGTCCAATACCAACACTTTCGACACTCCGGATTTGACATCAGTGTTGTTTGGCACACTGTGAGTGATGCAATAGGCTCTTTGAAATCCGATCTGAGCAGCCTGAGTGTCCGGACTGAGACGCAGCTGTAAAAATCCAATTGGAATCACATTTCAAACCACCTCCACGTGTTTTTTGGAAATCCAATTTCAAGTGGTTTTTGCTATCCAGACCGTCAGAAATCAATCTACATATAATCTGCATGTGCCAAAAACTGGATCTGGGCTGGGAGTCTGAACATAGCCCATGTTCTACACATCTTAGACCATGCAAAAATATGGCACTTGATAAACACAGCTTCGGCTTTAAGGGCACTAAAATACAAACATGCTAAAATAAAGGTACTAAAGCTGGTTAAGGCTAAAATAAGAGCATTGCATTTAAAAACAAACACTAGAAAATAGGTAATAAATCACTGTTCAGCACTAAAACCGGAGTATTAAAGCAGGTAAACACTATGATAACTGTGTTAAACACTCAAATAACTGTGTTAAACAGTAAAATAACTGTGTTAAATAGTGAAATTGGAGTACTGAAGCAGATAAACACTAAAATAACTGTTAAACACTAAATTAACTGTGTTAAACACTAAACTAGGAGTACTGAATCAGGTAAACACTGAAATAACTGTGTTAAACACTAAAATAACTGTGTTAAATAATAAAATTGGAGTACTGAATCAGGTAAACAATAAAAAACTGTTAAACACTAAAATAACAGTGTTAAACACTAAAATAGGAGTATTGAATCAGGTAAACACTACAAGAACTGTGTTAAACACTACAATAACTGTGTTAAATAGTGAAATTGGAGTACTGAAGCAGGTAAACACTAAAAGGACTGTGTTAAACACTCAAATAACTGTGTTAAACACTAAAATAGGAGTATTGAATCAGATAAACACTAAAACAACTGTGTTAAACTGTGAAATAAGAGTACTGAATCAGGTAAACACTAAAATAACTGTGTTAAATAGTAAAATTGGAGTACTGAAGCAGGTAAACAATAAAATAACTGTTAAACACTAAAATAACAGTGTTAAACACTAAAATAGGAGTATTGAATCAGGTAAACACTACAAGAACTGTGTTAAACACTACAATAACTGTGTTAAACACTAAAATAACTGTGTTAAATAGTAAAATTGGAGTACTGAAGCAGGTAAACACTAAAATAACTGTTAAACACTAAAATAGGAGTATTGAATCAGGTAAACACTACAAGAACTGAGTTAAACACTACAATAACTGTGTTAAATCGTGAAATTAGAGTACTGAAGCAGGTAAACACTAAAAGAACTGTGTTAAACAGTCAAACAGTATTCGGAGCTGGAGAACACAGTAATAATAGTGTTACTAAAGAACCTGAGCAGAAATAAGAGGGCTGAATAATGAAGGACTGAATCAGGAGTACAGGAACCCACAGCAGCACTCTTATAGCAGGTGGTCTGTTGAGTGCTGCGGGTTTGGTGTGGGGGTGAAGCTCCTGCTGAGGAGGAATGTGAGGTTTGATGTCCTACCCTGTGCCGCAGGCCACATCCAGCACACTGAGACAGTTGTGCTGTCTGAGCAAAGCCACCAGCCAGCTTCGGTACTCCTCTGTCCTCTTCCTGGTGTCTCCGATATACAGCTGCCACACTTTAGCAGCTTTACCGTCCGCGTACTGGTCCGGCAGGCCCACCGCAGCCACGCCGAGCGACCGGGTCCGGTACACACTGTCCACCATGTTCAAACAGAGGCGAGGGGGACTGTGTGTGAGTGTACTTGTGTCTCTGGTTGTCCGGAATGCTTCTCTCCTGAGTCCCGCTAGTTCTCCTCCGGCTCGTCCACGCGCTGAGAGTCGCTGTGCTGTTATTTATGGTGCAACAATACTGAAACACAAACTTTCAGCCAATCAGGCCAGAGAGCTCCCGCACGCCTTCGTTTTGATTGGTGGACGGGGTCGGTGACGTTTCCTGATGTCTGTGAATGTGCGGGTTTCATCAGATTTCCAGTCAGCAGCAGCCTGTGTGTGTGGCTGGGCGCTGCCGTTTGTTTTCACTCGTTATGAAGGTCCTGTTATTCGCTGCAGTCTTACAACAGGGGTACGGAAATAACCCACAAAGATGGGAATACAAGTTGGCATGTGTTTCTCCGGTTTGTCGACACTTGAGTTGTTATTAAGACCTGTAATGGTGTATTTCACCGTTTGGTCTTTGGTAAAGGGGAGGCCACCACTTTAAAAAAAAAAAAATAAAGCAAGTAAACACTAAAATAACTTAGACACTACAATAACTGTGTTAAACACTGAGATAACTGTGTTAATACACTACAATAACTGTTAAACACTAAGATAACTGTGTTAAACACTACAATGACTGTGTTAAACACTGAGATAACTGTGTTAATACACTACAATAACTGTGTTAAACACTGAGATAACTGTGTTAAACACTACAATGACTGTGTTAAACACTACAGTAACTGTGTTAAACACTGAGATAACTGTGTTAAATACTGCAATAACTGTGTTAAACACTGAGATAGCTGTGTTAATCACTACAATAACTGTGTTAAACTGAGATAACTGTGTTAATCACTACAATAACTGTGTTAAACACTGAGATAGCTGTGTTAATCACTACAATAACTGTGTTAAACACTGAGATAACTGTGTTAAATACTGCAATAACTGTTAAACACTGAGATAGCTGTGTTAATCACTACAATAACTGTGTTAAACTGAGATAACTGTGTTAATCACTACAATAACTGTGTTAAACTGAGATAACTGTGTTAATCACTGCAATAACTGTGTTAAACACTGAGATAACTGTGTTAAATACTGCAATAACTGTTAAACACTGAGATAGCTGTGTTAATACACTACAATAACTGTTAAACACTAAGATAACTGTGTTAAACACTACAATGACTGTGTTAAACACTACAGTAACTGTGTTAAACACTGAGATAACTGTTAATACACTACAATAACTGTGTTAAACACTGAGATAACTGTGTTAAACACTACAATGACTGTGTTAAACACTGAGATAACTGTGTTAAACACTGAGATAACTGTTAAATACTGCGATAACTGTGTTAAACACTGAGATAGCTGTGTTAATCACTACAATAACTGTGTTAAACACTAAGATAACTGTGTTAATCACTACAATAACTGTTAAACACTAAGATAGCTGTGTTAATCACTACAGTAACTGTGTTAAACACTAAGATAACTGTGTTAATCACTACAATGACTGTGTTAAACACTGAGATAACTGTGTTAAACACTGAGATAACTGTGTTAATCACTACAATGACTGTGTTAAACACTGAGATAACTGTTAAACACTGAGATAGCTGTGTTAATCACTACAATAACTGTGTTAATCACTACAATAACTGTGTTCAACTGAGATAACTGTGTTAATCACTACAATAACTGTGTTAAACTGAGATAACTGTGTTAATCACTACAATAACTGTGTTAAACACTGAGATAACTGTGTTAAATACTGCAATAACTGTGTTAAACACTAAGATAGCTGTGTTAATCACTACAATAACTGTGTTAAACTGAGATAACTATGTTAATCACTACAGTAACTGTGTTAAACACTAAAATAACTGTGGTAAACAGTGAAGAGCTGGAGAACACTAAAATAATAGTGTTACACTAAAGACGTCTCGGCATGAAGTTGTAGAGGTTCCTAATGGTGTCCTGTAATAATCCATCACATGCAGATTGAATATTCTCACACAGCCCCTGCAGATTGTGTGGTAGGGTGGACATGTGATGGGTGACAACCAACTGTTCATCTTGGCGCTGACCACGGTGCCTTCACACTTGGATTCGTTGTTCGTCTCCATCAAGACAAAAGTGAGACTTGTTATTGAAGATGACCTGCTGCCATTTTGAGTCACTCCCTGACCGACTTTGACGAGGTGTTTCATTTACATGTGTTTTGTCTATTCAGCTTTCAGCAGTTCAGCACCTCCGGTTCATGCTGATGATATAATAAGGAGTGCTTCAGCTTTGAGCACTTCCTGAACATGGCATGATGGGGAGTAGCCAATTAGAACACAGAGCTTGCTTACATATTTCAGTCTTAAATGCACAGTAGGAAGAGTTTAATTCTAAGGCATTAGGGGAGGTTGGGAAGGAATTGCGAACACCTGTTATGCATAAACTCGACCAAATGTCGTAAGTCAGGCTCAGGAGGAAAATACGGGATGCAGCATGCGATGCAAAATGTGGGATGTGAGCCCTTTAAATGTAAAAGAGCTCAACTCAGAGTTAATCACCTTGTTATTACAAGAAAACCACACGCTGACATTTACTTGGCATCCTAAGATGAGTAATAATGAATGTATTAAATTCAGCTGCACTGAGAAGAGCTAGGGTATATCCTGTTATGAGTGACTGTTCATGTGCAGTTGTTTGCCCTGGCGGAACCTGACCATGCTGGCATTTCCACCCACTGTAGTGGCGTCACCTCCTCCCCTTCTGATTGGTGCGTTCCTCTCTAAAGGCAAAGCGAGGTGAAGCCAGAGCAGCTCTGTGAGGTGAAACAGGTGGCAGCCAGGCCGGAGGGGCCACCAAGTGACGTCCTGCTATCAGTGGACCCAACATTTACTCTACCAGTTTACTCAGAGTCAGAGGAAGCACCACTTCGAAGGTTTGATCAGGGAACATGCGCTTTTTCCAGCCAGCCCTGCAGAAACAGGACCTGGGCTGAAGGGTGAGGGCTCCTTAGTGGTTCTTGGCTTGGAATCTTGGTTCTATGAAGAATCTTTAATTACTATAGACCTTTATAACAGGGTTTGGAGTTCCTTAATGGTAATTCCACACTTTTACCAAAAATCTCATTAAGTAAACTTTGTGACGTAGATGTTCAGAGTAGTTTGATGTGCTGTGGTTCATTGTGAGACAAAGCATTCATGACCATTTCATGCTTCATACAGGAATTCAACTCTTTGGATGTCTGGTTCCCTTCACCACAGCTTTAATGACCTTGGAGTTTCCATCATCAGGGTGGCATGGATCATGCTGCAGGTAGTCCTGTCTCCTGGGACCATGAGACATCCTGTAAGTGCCAGCACCACTGGGAGATGGCTGCACAATGCAGGACTGCATGCATACAACTCACCATGACGACTGCCCTTAACACTGTGTCAAAGTTCGCAATGGTGCCAGACTGTCATGGAGTGTCTCAGAATGGCAGTGGGTCATCTTCAGTGATGAGTCTCGCTTTTGTCTTAGTGGGGACGACCAATGAATCTGTGTGTGGAGGCAGCTCGGTCAGGAGTTTGTTGTCACGTCACATGTCCAGATGGCATGTCACTCCGCCTCCACCCCTACCACACAATCTGAAGGAACTCTGTGAGGAAATTCAAGGTGCATGGGATGGATTATCACAGGACACCGTTAGGAACCTTTAACGCCCATGCCAAGACGTCTGGCATGTTGGGTTAGCAAACATGGCTGACCGACGCCATACTGAGAGACAGACTTCTGTATGTGTAGCTCAGTGAATATTGTCCATGTCAGTCTAAATGTATCATCATTGCTGGCAGCTCTAATCTTTCTTCCCAACAGCACTGCAATCCCACAATTCCTTTTGGGGCAACGATTCCTTTGACGATGCGTGTAATTGGTCCTTGTAAATACTACAGAGTGTGAGTAGTATTTCCTCAGATACTCGGCCTCTGTTCCTGTCTTGCCTTTCCCATTCATTTTTTGCCACATCGTTATATGAGCTGATGTGGTTGAGTCACTGTGAGATTAGTCAAGATGACTTGGCAGATTTATAATGACTGGCGCTGAAGCCTGTTTAATTTGACTCTGATGGCCATGGCGACTGCTGATATTAAGCCAATGACACTTCATGCCTGGTCATGCTGAATCGAATTAGCTTGCTCCTCCTCACATCTTTACAGCCTTTGATGGAGGCCTTAGTCTCCGATTCTTCACTCCTTCATGATATCTGAATAGAAATACGGGTCGGATCATTTCACCTGCGGCACACACAAAGCACAGAACTGGCTTTGCCCCAGCCCACATTCTTCCTCAGTAATCTGCTTTTTCCCCTCCACTGCCGCTCCCTTGCTCTGTAAGTGACCTCACTGACCCCAGCAAGAGCACAGCGTCTCAAAGACACAAAGTCTGACCACACGTCACACTGCATAGGGCCACTGGTCACTCGAGCCCTGATGTAAGAGCAGTGGCGATCGTGGCATATGTAGCTGTGTGTTAAGTTTATAAAGAAGCAGGTCTGTCTGTTTTCTGATTCGTCCCTGATCTCCGCTGACTTTTCGCAGAATCAGCAAGTCCAGTGTGAGCAAATCCAGCAAAGTGGATAAACCTTCAGGGCTTAGGACCTGGAAATCTTATAAACCAACTAACAGCCCGGGTTAATCCGTTAAGCTGAGATTTAATTTAAACTGCCTTCACAAACGCCGGTTCAACAATCTTCTCTTTTGTGTTTTTGGAATTAACTGCAAAGACCTTTAACTGGGTCCACAGTTCCTCAATTCCTCACTCCCATAACAACACAACAGTTTGGTAGCAGTGTTGTGTAGTTAAGGAAAATATTTTGGGAGATACTAAATAACCAACTGTAGTTACTAGAGATTTGTTGGTAGTTGATTAATAATTGATGGTGGTTATTATTGTTTCTATAGTTACTGACAATTTCATTGTTGTTGCTATATCATTTTTGGTACTTACAGGATAAGTTATGGTAGTGACTGAATGTTTTACGATAGTTGCGAAATCATTTTTAGTAGTTGCTGAATGAGTTATGGACAATGTTGAGCATTTGTAATAGTTACCAAGTAATTACTTATAGTTAAAATGGCTAATAATAATAATAATATTTGATAGTTACTAAATAAAATATAGCAGTTACTAAATAGTTTACAACAGTTACTAAACAATGTCTGGTAGTTACTGAATATTTTACAGTAGTTACTAAATAATTTTAGTTACTGTATCAGTTATAGTATGTTGAAGATGTTAATATGTATATAAGATGTTGAATATATTACAATAGCTACTAAATAATATACAGTAGCTGCTAAATAAGATATAGAAGTTAGTAAATATTTTAAAATTACTTACTAAATCATTTTTGGCAGTTACTGTATGTTTTACAATAGTTGCTAAATAATTTTAGTTACTAAATCATTTTTGGTAGTTACTAAATAAGTTATAGTAGTTACTTAATATTTTACAATAGTTACTAAATAATATATAGTAGCTATTAAATAAGAAATATAAGTTAGTAAATATTTCACTATTAGTTACTAAATTGTTTTTGGAAGTTACTGTATATTTTACAATAGTTACTAAATCATTTTTGGTAGTTACTAAATAAGTTATAGTAGTTACTTAATATTTTACAGTAGTTGCTAAATAACTTTTGATAGTTACTGAGTGTTTTACCATAGTTACTAAACAATTTTTGGCAGTTACTGAATATTTTTCAATAGCCACTAAATAATTTTAGTTAAATCAGTTATGGAAGATGTTAACCATTTTGCAATAGTTACTATATAATATTTAATAGCTACTGTGTAGGATGTAGCAGGTACAAAAATATTACTATAGTTACTACATCATTTTTGGTCGTTACTGAATATTTTACACTGAACAAACATATTTCACAAATTTTCATTGTTGTTACTAAATAATGTACAGTAATTATGTAATCATTTATGGCAGCTACTGAATACTTAATAGTAGTTACTACAATATCTTGTAGTTACTGAAAATGTCATTCTCGTTATTAAATGATGAGTCATGTTAGTTACTGTCCAATAATAAACAGGAGACTTTTCTGTAGTAGTTGGTGAATACACTGTAGTGGTTACTAAGTACTATATTGTAAGAGTAATAACTAAATAATAAGGCTCATGATTTATGAGGCGTTTCCGCCTGTCAGTTGTGCAGATGGTGTGATCCTTGTACAACACACACCCTGAAGAAAAAACACCTCCACGCCCCATAATACACACAAACAGTCTGGAGGCCACATCTCACTCGTATAGCATGTTCCTCTGCTCAGTCCAGTCCCGCAGGCCTTGAAACACGGGCTGTGTTTGCGATTCCTCCTCTGGCCTTGAGGGCAGGACTAGATCTCACATACACTGGCCTAATCTGCACCTGCCCCTCACTGAGGGCTCCCAGATAGGCCAAACAGAGTTGACCTTTGTCCTCTTTTCCCAACCAAAGCAGCTGTAGAGGAGCTGAAGTCGAGGGTTGGTGTGTTGTGGAAGATTGATAAGTGTTATCTTTCAACCAAACTCAGCGGGACAGCAGCCCCAAACAAGAGCGTGTTTTTAAACTTGGCGTGTCAATGAATAACAGAACGCATGAGGCTTCATATTCCATGTGTTTAAACTCGTTTCAGAGCTCATGTCTTGTCCACATGCTGCACTACATGTCTAGGAGTTTGTAGACACCTGCTCATCCAGTCATTCTTTTGAAATGAAGGGTCTCGAAAGGTAGCTTCACCAGCTTCGCTCCAGTAGTTCTTCTGGGAAGGCTTTACTATAGATGTTGGAACATTGTTGTGAAGATCTGATTGACTTCAGCCACAAGAGTATTAGTAAAGTCAGGTGGTGATGCTGGATGAGCGTGCTGACTCACTAGCCTTGAACCTCAAAGTTCTTTTACACACGAGATCAGAAAACGCAAAGTCTTGAATCCAAACTTTTCTTCTTGTTTGTATCTTCACTATAAACTTGAAATCATACAAAATTCCTGTCTTAAATTAAATAACGTGACGCTTAAAAGACTGTGATCCTCCTTGGCTCGAGGCTTCTGCCGTCTTCTATGCGTCCTCACGCTTTTATGCTCAACTCAGCAGCCAATCAGATTGCATCACAATAAAACAATTACATTTTTTAAATAATTATATTGCTCAAATGCAAAAGCTATAAATATTCATATACTAGAAATATAACTCAAAGCTCTATTACAAAATATTAGTATCAAATTTACAATATACATTTAAATCAAAACACAGAAAATGACTCTAACAAGTAGGTCAGGACCACTTCAAATGTATTGGATGAAGCCCTATCACTCCGGAGAACACAGTTCCACTGCACTACAGCCCAATGTTGGGGGGCTTTATAGTCCTCTGCTTGGCATTGGGCATGATGTCCGTATGCCTGTGTGCTGCTGCTGCCCATTATCCCATTCAACTGGTCAGGGCTTTTCTAAGGAAATATCACCAGCTGTGTGCAGACAACTGAACACAATGGAGAACCTTAACACATCTTAATGTTGTTGCAAACAAAACTCAGAGACCAAGTCATAGACCACCCTTAAATGATATACACTTATCATCAACAGAATAGATGCACAAATAGCTGCACCCAGAGGGAATCAACCAACAGCGTTGAAACTTGGTGGGTAGGTTCAACATCGGGAGACATGCCAATGATTCAACTTTTACAATTGCAAGGACATTCGTTTGTTGCAAGCAAGGACAGGCACCTCACCGACCCAACAGCCACGATTGCCGACATTCAGTGAGCAGTAATGCCCCCCATGAGTCATCCTGTTAGTACAAGCACTATTGGCAGATGGCTGCACAGTGCAGGACTGTAATGAGGTCTGCGCTTAATGCCATATCAACATCAGCAAAGACTATGATAGTGTTGGGACAGACTATGACCAACAAACCTGTGTGCGGTCAGTGCCAAGATAATCGGTGTGTTACAATTACATTTATGGCATTTAGCTGACGATCTTATTCGGAGCAACTCACAAGGTGAATCATATTACAGGTAGGCCAGTGTAGTGGTAGGAGTCTTACCCAACGACCCTTATTGGTGCAGCACAGCGTAGTCACCCAGACCGAGAATCGAATCCCAATCTCCCACTTGGTGTGGTAGCTTAGTGACAAGTGGTGTTATCCGTTGCACCTCACCAACCTTTGTGTTGTCATGCGTCACAGATCCAGAAGGCCTAGTGTTACTCCACTACCCCTACTGCACCATCTGCAGGAATATTAGTTGGAATATTCAAGCTGCATGGGATGGATTATCACAGGACACCATTAGGAACCTCTACAACTCCATGCTGAGACGTCTGGCATGTTGCGTTGGCAAACATGGTGGCCACCATACTGGGAGACAGACTTCTGTATGTGTAGCTCAATAGATATTGTCCATATCAGTCTAAATGTATCATCAGTTATTGATCCTGGTCACCTTTATCTTCCTTCCCAACAGCACCGCACTCCCACACCTCCTTCTGGGTGCAACTATTCTTTTGACGATGAGTGTAATTTCCAGTCAACATGACCCCAAAGTATACATTTGACAGCAGATGTTTCTGAGAAAACTAGCGTTCCCCAAAACATTAAAAGATGCCGAGAAAATGGGACCACCAAGACTTTTAAGACCACCAAAACTGTCCACATCAGATACTTTGATCTGTGAGAGAGAGGAGAAGTTCAACTCTTGCGTCAGATCTGAAAACATCCACAGGTGTTTCTGTCCATCCTTTCTTCCACTGTGAGAAGACAACACAGCGCCAAAGGTCTGCATTGAGTTCTGTTCATGGTTTCTGTGACCTCTTTAATCGCTACTCCACACTAACAGGTCTGACCACTGACTTTTGGTTAAAGGTTAAATGAGATAACTAGCCGCTGTTTCTCCATCTTCAATCATTATTTCACCGCTATTTCTCAGCATTAGCTCATATGATGAGACCCTTATTCTGACATCCTTTATAGCCATTAAAGACTAGACTGGTATACACAGAGCGCCACGCATACTTCAGCGAGAGGTCAGTTTGTCACAGAAACAAACAGCTCATCAAAAACTGTCAATGGCGTTGAGGCTGCACAGCCTGCTTTGTGGGGTGCTATTGTAACACTTGCCCTGTGAATACAATGGAGCAGGGTTACTGATCCTTTACTACAGCAGTGAGCTACCATAGAGCTTTAAGTTACTGTGAGGGTCAGTTTAATGGTCATTTTGATTGCTCATTTTCCTGCTGGCTGCCATTCCGTGTTTTCCACTGAGACTTTTGTTTTGTTGAAAGGCACCTTGATGACCTCTAATTATTGGAATTTTTGGAATTGCCTATTTTTCCACAATTCCTGCAGAATGAAATTCGCTATAATGTGAACAGTGTCATTCAGAGAGGTTTGGCGTGAAATGCTCTATTCTAGAGAAACACATGAAACTGTGGTGGTAATAGAAATGTGACCTCTGAAGTACTGAATGCCTCTGAAGGCTCCCTCATTAAGATGATTGGGAATATGCTGCCGGATATGTGTGGCGATGTTAGACACTAATTCTGAGGTTGGTCCAATTTGTGTGTTACTGCTGCAAATAAGTATTTGAACATCTGTGAAAATCAGTGTTAGTATTTGGTACAGTAGCCTTTGTTTGCAATTACAGAGGTCCTGTAGTTTTTCACTAGGTGTGCACACACTGCAGCAGGGCCCATTCCTCCACACAGATCTTCTCCAGATCAGCCAGGTTTCTGGGCTGTCACTGAGAAACACGGAGTTTGAGCTCCCTCCAAAGATTTTCTATAGGGTTTAGGTCTGGAGACTGGCTAGGCCACTCCAGAACCTTGATATGCTTCTTACAGAGCCACTGCTCGGTTATCCTGGCTGTGTGCTTTGGGTCATTGTCATGTTGGAAGACCCAGCCACGACCCATCTTCAATGCTCTAACTGAGGGAAGGAGGTTGTTCCCCAAAATCTCGCAATACATGGCACCGGTCATCCTCTCCTTAATACAGTGCAGTCGTCCTGTCCCATGTGCAGAAAAACACCCTCATGCTTCACAGTAGGGATAGTGTTTTTGGGATAGTACCCATCATTCTTCCTCCTCCAAACACGGCGAGTGGAATTAAGACCATCTGACCACAGAACCTTCTCCCATGACTCCTCTGGATCATCCAAATTGTCATGGGCAAATTTAAGACAGGTCTGGACGTGTGCGGGTTTAAGCAGGGGAACCTTCCGTATCATGCATGACTTTAAACTATGACGTCTTAGTGTATTACCCACAGTAACCTTGGAGATGCTTATTTGCAGCAGTAACACACAAATAAATGATTAAAAAATCATACATAGTGATTTCCAGGTTTTTTTTATGTCTCTCACAGTGGAAATGCACCTAAGATGAAAATTTCAGACCCCTCCAAGATTTCTAAGTGGGAGAACTTGCAAAGTTGCAGGGTGTTCAAATACCTATTTTCCTCACTGTACATATAAATATGATGTGCATTTGATTTTGTTTGTTGAGAAGGTAAATTTACTTTTCCTTCACTCATTATTTTACAGGTTTCTGCAACTTTAGTTTACTCTGTCTATCTCTGTTAAATTCTCATTACTAATAAGGGAACAGAGCCAGATTGGGTGCTGAGTGTTGACTGACCCCTGGTGGAACATGAGTAAATACTGAGATCCTTCATGTTAGGCTTGAACTTTTACCCCGCAGTTGTTAAAATGTGCAAACATAGTCTAACATTGGCCTATCAATGTAATATAGCCAATACATTTTCCAAACTTGAAAAAGACACAAATCACCACAAAAAACATGTCTTGATCAATAATGTATCTCATATCCAGCTGGTATGTCTTATATTTCTCATTTTGAGATTGGTATAAGGCCATTATACGATTATTTAACTTATTTCTAGATCTTTGACTTTTTTAGCTGATTTATGTAAACAAAGTTATCGCACTATATTGGCAGCACTATACTGTATCTCGTTTCAATCATATATGGAGACATAAATATTGGTGGACTGAAGGTTAGGATCCTTGTGTTCGATTCTCTGAAACGACATGGCACCACTGAAGTGCCCTTGAGAAAAGCACCTTACCCCTCAACTTCTCCACGGGTGCTATGAATAGGGCTGCCCACCGCTCCAGGCATGTGTTCACTAGGGTGTG
The DNA here is from genome assembly GCA_024036415.1 of Prochilodus magdalenae. Classification (NCBI taxonomy): domain Eukaryota; kingdom Metazoa; phylum Chordata; class Actinopteri; order Characiformes; family Prochilodontidae; genus Prochilodus; species Prochilodus magdalenae. Next base: position 710,095 of record JAMWET010000178.1, on the reverse strand, counting down.
TGTATGTGGGTGTTTCAGTTCATGGATGGGTTAAATGCAGTAGGAAAAGTGCCTCTGGGTAGAAGCACAAATGCCGAATGGTTCTGAATTCATTATTTCTTAAAATAAGCAAAAATGATATGGCTTTATAGTGAGACAGTTTGATAAAAAATCAAAAAAAAAAAAAAGATTAAAATATTCTTTAAAATATTCTAAAAACAATTACAACATGAGAAATAAAAAGAAGTATAATTCGATATCAGGTAGTTTTACTTCCCAGGATTTTACAGTGCTTTGACTCTGAACTCCAGCACACACGATTTTAAATAAAAGGTCAAAATGCAGAGTATATATTTTACTTGAGGCTATTTACATCTGTTTCTTTATCCCCATGTATCTCTACTGTTATAGGAAATGACTAAATTGCTAAATATAACATTGATAAATAAAGCATCAACATATTCCTTCCTCTTTAGGAAATCAGACATGATTTATTTTAATGGGGTAGCAAAATGGCTGCCTAGAAATGACCACTTATATCACTAATAATATTTCCAAGAAATCTTTTACACCAGTCATATTGGGTCATTACAAGCTGAACACTTGTGTTTCCTGGTAAGGCTGTCGTTTGTTTTTGTGTTTTAATGTTGACACAGTGTATGAAGTGTGACATATCTTGAGAATCTGGTAACACCCCCACCACTTGTTAGATCAAATGTGCCCCCTCTGCTTTAATGACGGCAATGAAGAGCTCAATCTAACACATCAGTCAGACATCTCCCACACGTGTTCAACTGGGCTGAGGTCTGGTGACTGTGAAGGCCACAGCATACTATTAGCATCAGTTTCATCATGGTGGTGGGAGACAGGAGGATGTTAGCCAAGCTGGCATCCATGCTGGAGAATGACTCCACCCCATGCATGAGACTCTGGCAGCACTGGGCAGCTCCTTCAGCGACAGGCTGCTAAACCCCAAGTGTGTGAAGGAGCGGTATCGAAGGTCCTTCCTTCCTGCTGCTGTTAGACTCTACAACCAGCACTGCTCCCAGAGGACCACACACCCACACACTTAAACTATACACACTCACACACACACACACACACTTAAACTATACAAGGGTGCTTATCTTATCTTATCAAAGCACCCTTGTCCGTTCATGCCTGTGGATGGGGGGCCTTGTCACATTGGAAGACCACTCAAATCTATTCTACTTTCAGTACATCCCACAAATTCTTTAAGTGTCCACAAGGAGGCATAATGCCCTTGCTCCTGAAATGAGCGTCTACTTTCATCTCATCCTGTGAGCAGATGCGTGGTTTTGCTTTCCTAGCAGTGCACACTTGTCGTGTCCTGTTGAAGACGGTGTCCACTGACCTCGTCTGATCACTTAAAGGGGAACACAGTTTAACGAATCTGCATAATTAGATGGATAAGATGTAAACAAGGTGATTCAGAGTGGTTTGGTGTGCAGCACTCTTCTAGAGAAGCTCGCAGAGTCAGGATTGTTCACAGTGATGGTAATGGGAACCAGATGTCTGAAGAGTTTACGGCCTCTAAAAGCTTCCTCACATGACGTTATTAGAAGAAATGGTTATGAATATGCTGCAGAATGTCTGACACACTGTTTCGTTGTAGTTTGTGATTAACTGTGGGCTTAAAATGGATTTTAATCCATTGGGTTTAATACTTTCATGGCGGAGAAGTACATGCAGGGTGTGGTGAGGCGAGATAGTCCCAAACTAAACTTATTTTGATTCATATTTTACCATAATCAACATTAGATAGAAAACTCAGGAGACACGTGTAGGTTGGCTGCTGGTTTTGAATGATAAATAAAACCACCATATGTGTGTGGTAGATGGATTCACCACCACTGTAAAGAAATCTCTACATTGACTCATTTTAAAGCAAACCACTCTGAAAGACTGTTCACATCCCAGTGACTGAATTACCCTGAAATTCTGAGAAACTGGTGGAGTTCCCCTTTAAAGCAGAGTAGCAGCCAGTTAGTTTATGAATTGAGTTGAGCAGCCAAACGGCTTGATGCCGAGTTCAAGTCCAGTACTGAACTATTGTGAGCAGTACTGTGAGTAATGCTGCTCTGTTAGAACACTGTTAGAACTTGCTTGCTGACAGGGCATATTCCCATATTCACAATGTTCAGCTGATGCAATTTTTATTCAAATAACTGACTAAAATAAGCAAATGCTGAGTTAAGTCGGTTTCCCTGAGAAGGGCTCAAGAGTAGAAACTTGCCTAGGGTCTCCTGTAGTCTGGTGCCCAGCCTGATCTGAAATGCACTCATCATTCAAAGTAGAGTTGCACCCAGAAGGAATTGTGGGATTGTGGTGCTGTTGGGAAAGAAGATAACGGTTACCAGGAACAACAACTGATGATACATTCAGACTGATATAGGGAATATTTACTGAGCTACACAAAGTTCTCAAAGTTCTGCAGATTTTGTGGTTGGGGTTAAGGTGGAGTGACACCAGGCCTTCTGGACATCTGAGATCGTTTATCTTGGAGCCGAACACAGTTCCTCCAAACACAGGTTTACTAATTGTCTTCAACAAGATAAAACCGGGACTCATTACTGAAGATGACCAGCTGCCATT
>JAMWET010000178.1:662500-702500 GCA_024036415.1 Prochilodus magdalenae | reverse complement strand
AAACGTGGGCTCTCCTCGTGTGCTGCCCATTGGAATGATCCTATCTTGAAATAATGAAATAAGGATAACTGAAAAAGGTGCTCTGTGTCCTCTGGCCGGTATCCCTACGATGTAAATGGCCAATGGCAATGGATAGCATGCTGTAAGGTCAGGACTTCCATTTTCCACTGATCAGAAGATCGGCGAACGTTTGCTTGGCCTTGTTACCATGCGTTGACATGCTGCTTGAACTTTTGACTGTGTCTTGTTGGAGAAGCAGACAGAGCCCATGCTTTTTCATGGCTTGTGTTCCCTAGGCGTTTTAAACTAGATGGAAATGAATGCTGTTAAAAACAGGAACAGGAATTCTTTTGTGGTGGTGGTGTGTTAGTGTGCGTGTTGTGCTGGTGTGAGTGTATCAGACACAACAGTGCTGCTGGAGGGTTTAAACACCTCAGTGTCACCGCTGGTTTGAGAATCAGATTGATTGGCATGTACTGGCATTCAGCTTCTTGTTCAAATTTCCCTGTTCCACCTTAAACGATCTTATCTGCCAGGATGTAATTACAACACCATTTAAAGTGGAACATGGCCATTCAAGCTAGAAGCTGGTGAATGACTTTATCAGAAATTTTAACATCAATAAAAGAATAATCAGGATGTTTTGATGACCTACTTTGCTGTACGAATGATATGCACATGCTCAGTAGGGCCACCTGATGGGTACAATACAAAGCTGGAACACCGGCGCTGAATAAACATTTTACGTTGTGAGAAGTTTGAGAACCCATGTACCGGCACAACATACACTAACACACCACCACCAGCACCACCTCAGTGTCACTGCAGTGCTGAGAATGATCCACCACCCACACAGTCCCTGCTATGTGATGGTTCTGTGGGGGTCTTGACCACTGAAGAACAGGGTAACTAAGTATGGAGATAAACTACAGTCTACAGTCAGATGGACTACAGTCTGTATTTGTAGTACTACAGGGTGCTCCTCTTTGGTCAGTGGAGCTCATACAATGGACTGTGAGTGTAGATAAAAGGAGGTGTAGCTAATGAAGTGGCTGGTGAGTCTATAGGCTGTATGGATGGGGGTTATTAACTTGAACAGTGTTTACGTACTACGTCCAGCAAGGGAATTTGAGGTCAGAGGTTATCTCCAGTAATCAAATGTACATGATTTAATATAGAATATTTCCTTAGTATGTTTATACAGTCCGGAGTTTATTTCCTTGGCTTTGTTGTCTCTGTAAATCTACAGTGTGTTTATGTTATGTTTGTGGTCTTCATGGACATCATGATTGTTCGTTGAGAAAGTCATTGTGACATGAGATAAAGACTTGTTCGTGCCCGTGGTAGTGGAGTGCATGGAACAGGAGCTGGAACTGGAATATTCAGGAACATTTGAGGCCTTGGGCTTGACTGAGAGCGACTGGTTCAGTCAGTTTGAACTGCTTTAAACAAGCCTGTGTGGCTTGGTGGGGAAACCCAAGGGTGTATCCACCACAGCCCTGATACGATTCTCTTTCTGCACACAGTTCCCATTAACAACAGAGTGTTGGTCGGTTAGAGGGGGTGTGAGGAGGAGTGTCAGAAGTCTTCTCTCTGGAGACGTGTTACCATGTGACAACAAACCATTGCAGACGTTCGCCTCCACACACACGTGATTCGTTGTTGATAAGTCATCTCCACCAATACATCAACAGCATGAATCGTCTCTGTGAAGGGAGTGACACTGTTTTCTGTCACAGTCCATGACAGTCTGGCATGACTTAACATCACGGAATTCTGCAATCTGTGGTGACGTTGAAAGCGGGTGGTGTTAAGGGCAGTTGTTCGTCGTCTGTCTGTCACGACATGGATACACTATTCCTGCATCGTGCAGGTGGTGTAACGGCGTCTGCCAATAGTGCTGGTACTAACAGGGTGACTCATAGAGGGCATTACTGCTCACTGAAAGTCCATAATCATGGCTGTTGGCTCACATTCCATATGTTGGACAATTAGCCGGTTGTCTCTCTCATGTACAGGGGTTGGACAATGAAACTGAAACACCTGGTTTTAGACCACAATCATTTATTAGTATGGTGTAAGGGCCCTCCGATTTATTGCGCCATATACAGCGGTCAGTTCGTCTTGGGAATGACATATCCTACATATACTACTGCGTCCTGCTTCAGGGCAGTGGTCAGAGGGATTTTATAGCCGACTCTTCTTGCAAGGATAGATGCACAGGTCACTACGTGATGCTGGTGGGAGGTTCGTCCCTCTTAGGTGGTATGCTGACATTACCCTGGATACCGTGGCTCTTGATACATCACAAAAGACTTGCTGTCTCGGTCACAGATGCGCAGCACAGCAATGACAGCCTGCACCAACCTCTGCCTGCTCCTCTTTTGAACTCTGGTATGTCACTGCCATAATGTTTGTGTGCATTGCAGTATTTTGAGCAGTTAACTGGTGCTCAATATACCATGCTAACTGAACGTGCTTCACACACTAGCTCTGCTCTATCGCCTGGTGCAATGTGCAATTAATGAAGATTGGCCACCAGGCTGGTCCAATTTAGCCATGAGACCTCCCACACTAAAATGACAGGTGTTTCAATTTCATTGTCCAACCCCTGTAGATCTCTATGGCGATATCTGCATGACCGGTATGGCATGCAGTACGTAAATATACCTGCCTTCCAGAGCCCTACAATGGACTCCTGTCCAACTCTTCCAAATGCTTGGGTTGCTTTTGAACTTTTCTCTGAGGCATACTTTGCTTGCAAAGGATGCTACCAACACAACAGCACAAGTCAGAATGGAAAGCATGCACAATTAGATGACCTTACATAGTCAGACAGGTACATTTACATTTGTGGCATTTAGCTGACGCTCCTATCCAGAGAGACTTACAAAGGTATTCATATTACAGGTGGGCCAGTGTAGTGTTAGGAGTCTTGACCAAGAACTCTTATTGGTGTAGCAGGCAGGCTATTCGTTTACCCCAGACGTCGCCGAATTCGAGAGTGTGGTGACCCCATTCGAACCCCAGTCTCTCCTCCCCGATGTGGTGTCATTGGGCTCCTGGTGGGTAGTGGCGTTATCCGCTGAGCTACACCAAACACATCAGCACAGCAACAGGTACAGCAATAAGGCCCTGTCCTTGCATACGTCACATGTGCAGCTGTGAAAGTTGAATCATTTGCGTGTCTCACGATGTCAAACGAACCCCCCAGTTTCATTCCTGCTGCTTGATTCCTTCCGGGTGCAATTATTCATTTAATGATGAGTGTGAATCATGATAACCACAAGCAAGTGTTACAGTCGACTGTGGTAAACTGCCCCACGTCTCTCATTACTGTGCTAATGCAATGCATTAACCTTGACAAAGTTTTGCAGTCGAATTCAACACGTATTATTTTCCAGTGCGTAATCGGAGGAGCGATAACAAAAGGCGTGATTAAAAAATCTGATCCTCACAGTAAACTCTTAACATTTAATACAAAGAGAAACGCAGATAAGTGTGCATGTGTGCCCTGTTTCTGCAGCACTCCAGGTGAGGGAATAAGATTTCACAGTGGCCTTTAGATCAGATTAGTGAAAGGGCACCAGTGTGCAAGTGTAAAACAAACGGCTTTTGAAAAGCAGCTGAGGGAGAAGACATCAGACAATCATGTGGCTTTATTGAAGCGTCATCTGACCACGTAGGTCTCTTCAGGTTAACTCATAAATGCTAACATCTGTAATGTGAAAAAATTCGATGTTTATGTTATTGTATTTATTTAGTCCGGGAGTCCTGTTGTGGCTTTGGTAGGGCAGCAGTCATATATGAAACCACTTTCCAACCTCTCTGATGTCTTTGTCTTTAAACACTGTGTCCACTCACTGTCCACTCTATTAGACACTCCTACCTTGCTGGTCCACCTTGTAGATGTACAGTCAGAGACGACAGCTTGTCTGCTGCTGCACAGTGCAATTTTGGTCATCCTCTGGTCCTTTATCAGTGGTCATTCATCAGGACGCTGCCCACAGGACATCTCTGGATAGTTTTGAAATTAGAAATTTCAGTGAGGCCAATCATTCTCTGACTAGAGAGTTTTTGAGCCATTTTCTGCCATGTGTTCGTTTTACACACAGAGGAATTTGTCTTCCGCATTTAACCCATCCATGTAGTGAAACAGCCACATACACACACACTAGGTTGGAGGTTGGTGCCTTGGTCAAGGACACGTCAGTCGTTACAGTCCATTCAGGGAATCAAACCAGCGACAAGGCTGGTTCCCTAACCTCCAGCCCACGACTGCCCTAGTTTTGGTCGCTGAGGTCTCCAGCAGCACTGTTGTGTCTGATCAACTCACACCTGCACAACACACACAAACACACCACCACGCCAGTGACAGTGCAGTGCTGAGAATGATCCACCACCCACATAATACCTGCTCTGTGGTGGTCCTGTGGGGGTCCTGTGGGGGTCCTAAGCATTGTGCTGATAAAGTGGACAATGATAGTTTTTAATAGGGGTGAAAGCTTATGTCCATATCTCCGCCTGAGCACAAACCGGAAGATACTGATAACAGCTTTTAGCTAAGAAGTGAGTCTTTATCAGTTAATATATCATTCAGTTCACTTCTTTAGTCATATGGGGCTCCAGAGGTTTAAATCAAATCACATTTATTGTCACATCACATTTACACGGGTTGATATACTCTATATTAAACACCAGAATATCATCGCTGTCCAATGAAAAACACGTATCTCCATTTTTGTCCATTACTTTTATACATCATTTAAACATATGAGCTGCTGTTAACACCGAGTGAGAATCTCAGGAAGAATGGACCAACAGAAATGGCCCAAAACTGTTTGGAAAGACGTCTGGTTCCACTGACTTACATTAAAGCTGAATGATGTTTTTGGACCCTCCTGTAAAGTTGCAATTTTGAAGATACCTGTTTTTCTTTGGACAGCGACAATATACATTTTATCTGAGGTAGATATGCAGGATAAATACAGAGGATAAAATATGACACATATACACTCATCATTAAAAAAAGAGCTGCACACAGAAGGTATCAGCCCACTGATGAAACTTGGTGGGTGGGTTTGACATGATGAGACATGCCAGTTATTCAAGTTTCAAGTAAGCACGGATGTATGCAAGGACGGGCCTTATCTCTGTACCTGACATACCCAACAGTCACGATGGTGGACTTTCAGCAAGCAGTGATGCCCTTCATGAGTCACCACCATTGGCAGATGGCTGCATCAGCTGCTTTGGTTGCATGCACTACCTCACAGGACTGTTTAATCAGCTGCTCTTAACACTACAAAGACTTCAGAGGCTCAGAATTCTAGCAGATCATCTTCAGTGACGAGTCATGCTTTTGCCTTAGTGAAGACGACCAATAACTCTGTGTGTGGAGGCACCGTGTTTAGCATCAACACGAGCGGTTTATTGTCACCCCCCACACGTGCAGAAGGCCTGGTGTCACTTCACCTCCACCCCTACCGCACAATCTGCAGGAACTGTGTGAGAATATTCAAGCTGCATGGGATGGATTATCACAGGACACCATGATGTCTCCCATTCATGACTCAATGTAATTTATAACATAATGCCACAGTAACTTCTATCATTTTTTTTGCATGCATGAAAGTTGCACTACTGTAACATTGCATGGTTGTGTCTGCATCACGCTGCCAACATCGTTTTTGCACATGTAACTGTTCTTGTATTGTTTAAATTATCAGGCCATTTTGCACAAACACACTTTACTACAGACTGTTTACAATGTTAACTAATGTAGTCCACATACCTGCACAATGTTATATAGCCTGTAATTCTAATTGTTTACATTTATATTTTGGATATTTTATTTGATATATTCTCTGCATGCTTAATTTTTTGCTTCCTTGTTATTTGTCTATTTATATTTATACTTTTTATTCTATGACATCCAATGTGGGCAGCAAAGTAAGAATTTCATTGTACAGGGAAACTAGTTTCCTTACTGTGCATATGACAATAAAGCTTTGAATCTTGAATCTTTGAATCTTGAATCTTGAATCTTAGGAACCTCTACAACTCCATGCATTAGCAACCATGGCAACCTGACATCATACTGAGAGACACTACTATTCCAGATTGTACATTAAATGGAGAGATGCTAAGCAAGATATCAGTCTATATGTGCATGTATAGATACGCTAAATCTGAAGTAGAGACTGATGCTGAGAGAAGGGGTGTGGAACGTAATGATCATCGTAATGATGATTCAGGTGAGGTGTGTAGTAATAGTCCCATTGACCGATGCATCTGCACTACTCGCTGTTGAGCAGCCTGATGGCTCGCGGAAAGAAACTGGCTGGTTCTGAACGATGCTTCTGTACCTCCTCCAACTCGGCAGCTGTGAAAACAGACGGTGGCTTGTGTGCATGGAGTCCTTTAGAAGCCTTCTTTCAATCCAACAGTAGAAAACAAGTCAGAACAATCAGAACACACTCTATGGCATATTTCATTGAGGTGCTGGACATGTGTGGCATTACAGAGATCCAGGTTTCTGTAGACGTTCCAGCAAATAACGAAAGCAACGAAAGCAGTGCAGGTGAAAGGCCTTGGTAGACACTTTTGTTATGGGGCTCTATAGCATTCTGTAATGATCAGTTAGTGGTAAGTCTGGGCCACCCATTCAAGATGAGGTCATTCAAGGTCATGTGTAGGCCATTTCCTCACTTGGTGTTGCTGGTCCTTAAGTGGAATTATATGTTTGCCTCCAGATACAGGTCATTTGTTGTAAATCCCTCTGTACTGTATCGAGTACAGTAAGCCATTATTTATTTAATCTCTGGCAAAGCTTTGTAAGCAGAAGAGGCAGCAAACGAAACTGTAATCGCTGTGTATGCTGTTTATGCTGTTTATGATTTCCCAAAACAACTGAAGCCCATTTGTCAGAGTGAGGAGATGAGCAGGGTGTCCTGGGAAGGAGTGCTGATTTCCAAACATTACCGGTTTTTAAACACAACACAACAATGTGGCGTATTTGGCTCAAATCCAGCAACAAGTATGCTCCACAAGCCCAAACATGACCACATAGCCAAGTTTACATGAACCTTCAACCCAGTTTGACATAAAACTATCTTTCCCATAGACCACCACAAGACAACGCCGAGCAACCGGGCGTGTTAACTTCCAGATTCACCTCTGGGAGGTTTTGATTTGCTATCATTCCACACAGTCCAAAGTAAAAGTGAGTCATGTTCACGCTCCTTTGTGGAATGTGTTATGTTTGGGTTCAGGTTTTAATGTTTGTATTCAGAGGTTTAGTAGGGAAATGGTTTGTACTATTACATGCTCTAGCGTGTAGCTTTACTCTGACCCAATGACATCCCACACATTTAGGTCAGCCCATGTGGCCACCTGTTTCCTACAGTCCTACTACATGTTCAAAGCTGTGCCCAAATCAGAGATCATTACATTTTATTGGCAGTCAAAACGGGCACTAACAGGCCTGGGCTATCCAGTGGGTTTTATGGGCATATGCCCAGGGGTCCGAGTCACAGGGAGGACCCCCAGTGAGAAGTTATGAGAAACTCCAAACAGCTGTTTTGACTCGCCGTGGAAACTTCTTGAGAAAGTATGGGGCAAAAAATGAACTAATTTGAATTTGAACTGTTTGAATGTTTGGCTTCATGATATGTTGTATTGGGTGTTGGGTGATCTCGTTAATGTGGGTGTATCTCGCTACTGTTTTGTACTGACTGTTAAGAAAAGGCGTGGTGCTGCAAACCCTCATGTACCCTGCTTTGACCACCAACCAGGCAGGGGGCCGCCAAGTATTTGTGCCCAGGCGCTGATAGCGTGATGCTCCAGGCCTGAAGTCATTCACTTTAAAAAGTCAGGAAACGATGTAGAAACATGTTTACCATCAAATGCTGCAGTACTTCATCCTGTGCATTTATCATAGCTTCCATTTCTTTGGGAGACTTGTTTTCAGGTTTGCTTCGAGGCTGCAGGGATGTTTCTTCACACCACAAAAGTTCAGCCAAAGTTCAGTCTCAGAAGCTGCACTGGTTGCATTTTCTGCTTTCTCACCGTCCGAAAACTCACAATTAGAAGTGGAGACTCGTCAGCCTAGATGTCCAAGTTTGGTGTTCTCACCCAAGTTGACTCATTCTCAGTGAGGGCTTCATGACAGCTACACATCCTTTCAGACCCACAGTGCTGAGCTGATTTTCTCCTCTCTCTCTGATGTGCTGATAACTCTAGAAGTTGACTTGAAGCAAACCATTTTGACGGGTAGTGACATAAATTAGGGCTGGTCCCTGACTTTAAGAGCACTGTACTGTACTTTCCTATGGTCTCTGTTGCTTCCCTCATGCACAATGAATCTCAGTTATTTAACCACACAACTACCAACACATCATACTACATTAGATCCACAGCATGTTACAAATGCACACTTTTCTTTGGTGCATGAAAGGCAGTCATTGCTTTGTTTCTTTACCTTAAAGGAGCAATGTGTAAGATTTGTAAACTTTAAAACACTCCACGATTAACTAAAATTAGCAATAGAATCTACAGAATTAGCAGGTTTGAGGGGGTTGTCAAAGACATCTATGTATCGTGTTGTAGGGATATTTACTGAAGTTAGCATGCTAATCAGCTAGTCCTTGCGCCCCCTGTCTAGTAATACCATTTTGTGCCTGAAGAGGCGATAGTGAGTCACTGTAGTGCTGTAAGAATCAGTTCATCATGAGAGAATGTAGAAGTAGCACTGCTGCACCCACGGCGTGTTCTAACCCCTTATCAATCATGTACAAGGTGCTGCTCCTGGTTCTATCATTTAAGATCAGGAAGCCAGTGCATTTTTATAAACAGACATGTAGGTAAATATTCTGTGATGTCCTGTGGAAAATCAGTGCCTTACGTTTTTTGTTGAGAACAGAGGAGCTTGAGAAGGCATTTAGCTTTGCTGTCCATGGCACAGATACCTTGGGTCGTTCAAGACAGTGGCAAACCTCAGGTACTGTACAACGTACACCACTCGCATCCAGAAGTCGAGCCTAAGGCCTCTTTAGAGGAGCAATGCTTCTGGTAACTTCAGGCAAATCACTGTGTAGCGTAGCCTAGAGCTAGCATACGTGTCATGAAGATGTAGCTGCTAATTTCCTAACTAAAATCTGATTATTCATATAATATCAAGAGTGGATTATATATATATATATTTTTTTTTTTTTTTTTTTGGTGGGGGGCAGGGTGGGGGTGACAGCTGTACGTAAACGAAGTACCCACCCCCGTCTCAGTCATTTATGTTGAGATTTTTTATCCCATGCAAATCAGACATACATTTTACCCCCACCCATGTCCAACTAATCCCTCCGAATAGGGCTCTAATGAGCTGAATACTGAATACAGTTTGATACTGAACTCGCAAGACTTCCCTGCAATACTGGAAAGAAGAGGAAGGAGAAGGGACTGTCCATTTCTCTTTTTTTTGTGCAGGGCTGGACACCACAACTTCCTGGTAATATTCTACTCCCTCTATTGTCAGGAATATAAATTTTACAAATTGCAAAATCTTACACATTGCTCCTTTAAAGTGACTGTATACCAGACCTCAATAGAAGTTATGACATAACTATGTTAACATGATTGCAATAGGCATCTGTAGATATCTACACCTCTGACAATGGTAGTTGCTTTGAAACACGTCAGTGTAATTCAGACATTTCCTTCTAAAGACCGTAACTAACAATTACATACAGTCCCGTACAGAATCTGTTTGTTGAGCAATAGACGCAATAAGACTCCCACCAAGGTGAATCACGTATGAGACGAATCCCAAAACTGAGATGTGGCACCAGGAAAGGAGTCCTCTTCATTGTATAAGTGCCTTTGTTGGTACAGACAGGAAATCCCAAACTGGAACAGCTCTTGCTTACTCGCTCTGAGGCCCTCATTACAGATAGCTGGGCTGAGAGTTTTAGTTCCAGTCTTGTGACCAGCTGGATGTGTCAGCACTTATTTCATGCTTCCACTAAATATAGCGTTTCTCTATGTTGCTTTTAAAGCCCTGAGGACATGCAGCAGCGCCACGCAGAGAGGGTTAATAAAAAAAGCGTCTCCGTGTCAGACTTTCACTGAAAAGAAGAATGCGGGTTCATTGTATGGCACTGTATGAGCCACCACGATCAATGTCCGCTGTGGACGGAAAGGCAGAATAGCGCAGCTGGTCATAATGGCATGTGTAAATCCACATGCAGTGTGATACGGCTGTGCTATCTCTGACTGAATCTCTTCTAGTTCTCTTTGGGGGCGTGTTTTTTGCTTTCTCCTGCACACTTATATAATAATGTTGGTTTTTAAATGCTCCACGGTGAGATTATATCAGGGACACTTTATGAAGTCAGCATGATGCTATCTAGCATGACTTCACTTGTTGGTGACCTTTTACCGCTGTAACAGGTCAGCAAGGTTGAACTGTAACTCCGCTGCAGTTTCCATTGTTCCCCCGTGCACTTTGTGAGTTCAAATAAATTTTTATACATACAGAGGTCAGTATTGACGGCACTCTTAAAGCACCTATCCATGAGATACACCTCCGACGTTTGTGTGCCAAAAAAAAAAATCATAATCTTTTTTTTTTTTTTTTTTCAATTTTCCAATTTTATTTCCAAACTATTTTCCAATTATACATTAGTATTAACCAGTTTGTGTCTGTTTCTTTAACTTCAATAATGAGTATGTAAATGAGCTCTGTTCTTATTGGCTGCACTGTGGGTACACACTACTGTGTGTACACATGATGCACCCCCCACCCACTCACCCACCCTACTCACCCAAATCCCTGTTATGCAATACTGGCTCAAGGGGTCAGGGCGGTATATTTATTGCTTGGGCAGAAGTGGGTGTAGATTTTTCAGTTGACCACATCCAGACAATGTGCCCAGTTAGCCTAGTAGCCTCACATAGTACTGCTGGTATGCAGCTCTAATCTCTAGTCATTTCAGTGGAGGTGGAATGTGTCGGAAAGGTAAACATTTAGAGTGCAAACGCTCCAGCTCCGCTCCTCCACCCACGGGGTTGTAGTCGTAGGGTTCCAGATTGTGGTGCAGTGGTGACATTCGGTTACAGTCACTCAGAAAGCCCCAGCATGATCATAGACACCGGAACAGCAGATAAGCACACCAGACATTTCTGTACTTCTGGTCAGGTTATTTTAGAAGGTGCTGCATTAGCATTTCCTTAAAGGGGAAGTCCAGAAATACCGTTATCGTTAAGATGGAAACAAAAACGTTCAGTAAGTGTAATGCGTTAGTGTACTGTAAGTAGTGTGTTGGTGTACAGTAACTCAGTAAGTGTAATGCGTTAGTGTGCTGTAAGTAGTGTGTTGGTGTACAGTAACTCAGTAAGTGTAATGCGTTAGTGTACTGTAAGTAGTGTGTTGGTGTACAGTAACTCAGTAAGTGTAATGTGTTAGTGTGCTGTAAGTAGTGTGTTGGTGTACAGTAACTCAGTAAGTGTAATGCGTTAGTGTGCTGTAAGTAGTGTGTTGGTGTACAGTAACTGAGTAAGTGTAATGCGTTAGTGTGCTGTAAGTAGTGTGTTGGTGTACAGTAACTCAGTAAGTGTAATGCGTTAGTGTGCTGTAAGTAGTGTGTTGGTGTACAGTAACTCAGTAAGTGTAATGCGTTAGTGTACTGTAAGTAGTGTGTTTGTTGTACAGTAACTCAGTAAGTGTAATGCGTTAGTGTGCTGTAAGTAGTGTGTTGGTGTACAGTAACTCAGTAAGTGTAATGCGTTAGTGTGCTGTAAGTAGTGTGTTGGTGTACAGTAACTCAGTAAGTGTAATGCGTTAGTGTGCTGTAAGTAGTGTGTTGGTGTACAGTAACTCAGTAAGTGTAATGCGTTAGTGTACTGTAAGTAGTGTGTTGATGTACAGTGTTAAAGACTGGTGGACTGAGAGACACTACAGCCTCTTCACCTACACTGAGCTGGTGAAGAGTCCTGTTCCAGAAATGATAATAGGACATTAGAGCCAAAATAAATCATGCTCCTGTTACTCTCCATACTTCAGTACATCTGAAGGTAAATACTTTAGTTACTCCAGTGGAGGACTAAAGGGAGGAATTTACTGGATATGTAATATTTTATCATGGGTATCTCTTACTCAGCTACACAGTTTGTGTACTTCTTCAACCACCTACATGAGATACAAAAATAAAGATGGTGTACTACACATGAAGGCTCATTCAGTATATGGAGGCCAAAGGTCTCTTATTATACACAGCCTGGAACAAGAGCATATCACACACTCTAATATTCAGAGATGTGCCGCCTTTTAGCTAACATTTCTTTCTTCCAGAGTTCCAGGCGTTTTGGCCTGAGGTCTTGTATTGATGAAAGGACGGTTTAACAGCTCCATCTTCTCCAGTGGTGATGGCCAGATCATGTGTGAAAACAATTTCTCATGCTCCCTAAATCTCTCTTTCACAATCTGAGCTCGATGAATCTTGGCCTTGTCATGCTGGCATATGCCCATGCCATCAGGGAGGGAATAAACCGGCCATTAAGAACCTTCAGTGATCATTTGACTTTATTTTATTACCACGTAAGGTTGCTGAACCTCGACCTGACCAACTGAATCCCCACTGAATAATAGGAGCATTGCTCTTAAATAAGGTCAACCTGGGCTCATCCCATTGCTCCAGAGGCCAGTCTTTAGGCACCCTAGCAAACTCAAACTGGTTAGCTTCACTTACAAGTGGTTTCATGGTCACAGAGCATTTTAGCCCCAATCTGTTTCGTTCTAGCATGTGGAAATCTCTTGTATTCACCATCGTGAGTAATTTTTTTTTACTGGTCCTCGTGAACTTTTATTTTGTGGTCTGGACATTTATGTTTGAGAGAGTTCTCCATTTTTCAGAACTTGCTATACATTCAGTCCTGAGTACTTTCTGGGAGTGTGGAAACTCTGGAGAAGTTTATAAAACTGTCTGGAACTGTCGAGAACTTTTCCGAACTTTCTAGAACGTTCTGGGACTGTCTACATAGCAGTATCAATACAGTTGCATTAAAACAGTTGATGTTTCAGCTGGAACAAGAGGAACCATGGGCAACTCATTTTATATGCGAGCACTGCAAGAAAACTCTTGAAGGTAAGGTGGAGTTGCTGCTTGCTTAGATTTGTTACAATTTTCAATGTTCTATCAAAATCTATATTGTAATATATACTCACTGTCAGTGAGTTGTAGAGGTTTCCAATCGTGTCCTGTGATAATCCATCCTATACAGCTTCAATACTCTCACACAGTTCCTGCAGATGTTGTGGTAGGGGTGGAGGTGGAGTGACACCAGGCCTTCTGGACGGATGACACAAGACAACAAACCATTCATCTTGGCGCTGGCCACGGTGCCTCCACATACAGATTCTTTGAACGTCTCCACCATGACCAAAGCACTGAAGATGACCCGCTGCCATTCTGAGTCACTCCATCACAGTCTGGCACTACACCATTACAGTCTTTGGCGATGTTGTCATGGTGTTAAAGACAGTCGTTGTAACGATCGGTGTGCATGTAGTTCTGTAGCATGCAGCCGCCTGCCAATGCTGCTGGCACTAACAGGATGACTCATGGGCGGCAATCCCAATGAATGTCCACAGTCGTGGCTATTTCAAGTCAAGTGGCTTTTATTGTCATTACAGCTCTGTACAAGTACACAGTGAAATGAAATTACGTTTTTTCCAGAACAAGGGAGCCACATGGAACAAAACGAGAACATAAAACAATACAGAACAGGACAGACTGCAGAAAATGCAACATGCAAGATAGTACAATGAATAAGACTCAGCTCTGAGCAGAGGTATGATTGTAGGGTGCATAGACAGTTATAAACAGGTAGGTATTGGTAATAAGGTTCATAGAAGGCCCATGGAAATTTTAACATGCTATGGCGTATAAGCAGACAGCATACATCGCACATGAAACATGAAACAGCACTGAGGTAGTAAAGTGGTTTGGTCAGTCAGGTTCAGCGAAAAGGCCCGTCTTGCTTACGCCACATGTGCAACCCAATGTGAAAGCATGTCTCATGATGTCTAATCTACCCACCAAGTTTCATTCACGCATATACTCATCACGAGAGTATATTTTATATATCATAAGTTTATATTTTATATATCACAAGAGTATATTTTATATATCATGAGTGTTTATTTTATATATCACGAGTGGATATTTTATATAAGTGTATATTTTATATATCATGAGAGTATATTTTATATATCATGAGTGTTTATTTTATATATCACGAGTGGATATTTTATATAAGTGTATATTTTATATATCATGAGAGTATATTTTATATATCATGAGTGTATATTTTATATGTGTATATTTTAAATATCACGAGAGTATTTTTATATATCACAAGTGTATATTTTATATATCATGAGTGTATATTTTATATATCATGAGTGTATATTTTATATAAGTGTATATTTTATATATCACGAGAGTGTATTTTATATGTGTATATTTTATATATCATGAGTGTATATTTTATATAAGTGTATATTTTATATATCATGAGTGTATATTTTATATAAGTGTATATTTTATATATCATGAGTGTATATTTTATATAAGTGTATATTTATATATCACGAGAGTATATTTTATATGTGTATATTTTATATATCATGAGTGTATATTTTATAAGTGTTTATTTTATATATCATGAGTGTATATTTTATATAAGTGTATATTTTATATATCATGAGTATGTATTTTATGCAGAGTGTTAATATCTTGCACATCACTAAGTAATGTGAAATAATCCCATTTCGTCAGTTGATTGTCCTGGTCACAAACACACGGTTTGTGGTGAATATAGCTGTTTTCGTGTTCCAGAGTGCAATCCATTGAGCATGGCAGTGACTCATGAGTGAAGGAGTGAAATGAGAGCGTGTAGAAAATGACTGACTGAGTCTGTTAACATGTAACTGACAAGTCTAAAATTTCACACATCCATTAAATACAATCGATCATACAGGACAGAGCATCGCATTTATGTGCTCAAGTAACAGCTGGGCTCACTCAGACTCGGCTGATGAGTAACTTTGACAAAGTGCACAAGCATGTTCTCCTAACTGTAGTTCAGTGCACAGTACGGCACAGTACGGCACAGTATACCAATCAGGCATAACGTAATGACCACCTCCTTGTATCTACACTCACTGTCTATTCTATCAGCTCCACTGACCATATAGGGGCACCTTGTAGTTCTACAGTTACAGACTGTTGTCCATCTGTTTCTCTGTATACTTTATTACTCAGTTCTTTAATGGTCAGGACCCCCACAGGACCACCACAGAGCAAGTATTATGTAGGTGATGGATCGCTCACAGCACTGCAGTGACAGTGTAAGGGGAACAGATACGGCAGAGCTGCTGGAGTGTTTGAACACCTCAGTGTCAGTGCCGGAACTATTCAGGCAGCAGCATCCTGTGGGCAGCGTCCTGTGGGCAGTGTCCTGTGGGCAGTGTCCTGTGGGCATCGTCCTTTAACCACTGATGTGAAGTAGAGGAAGACTAACACAAAGCAGATGAGCTATTGTCTTGGACTGTCCATCTGCAAGGTGGACCAGCAAGGTAGGAGTGTCTAATAGAGGGGACAGTGAGTGGACACAGTGTTTAAACACTCCAGCAGCACTGCTGTGTCTGATCCACTCACACCAGCACCACACACATTAACACACCAGCACCACGTCAGAGAATGATCCACCACCCACAACATACCTGCTCTGTGGTGCTCCTGTGGGGGTCCTGACCATAAAAGAACAGGACTACAGATGGACTACAGTCTGTAACTGTAAAACTATAAAGCTACCCTGTATGGTCAGTGGAGCTGATAAAATGGACAGTGAGTGTAGATACAAGGAGCGGGCTTTAATGTTATGGCTGATGGATGTATTTTATAATAACACCTGAGCCTAATCTAAATTCTGAAATTCGCTGACATGTGCTTATAACAATAGGGCACCATACTGCAGTCAGGGTAAAGAGGGTTCCTGAACCCAGAGAGGAAAACCATAGGAAGTGAAATTCTCCCTTTTATATTCTGGTGAATAACATGTGACATGCAACGTCAACGGTAAAGGAACCAGCACCTTGTCGTTGACGACTACAAAACAGAAATGTGATCCTAAGCTCGAAACTAAGGAACACCAAAACACTTCTAATGACAGGTTACCAAGCGGTCTTAACAGAGAGCATACACAGAGTGGTAACACACTGCTAGAGGTGCTTAATGGAGAGAGTCATTACAAAAGAGCCTCCCATGCGACGTAAGCAGCACAGGAACATTAGTCAAGGTCAGGAATTGTTATATGGGCATATTTAGGCAACACGAGTTCTTCATATCACTGTTTATACAGGTGAGCCTTCCACCACTATGGATACACATGGGTGCAATAGAGGCTTGTAGCACTAAGGAACCAAATATCAAGCTCCATAGCTTCAAGTTCCACTGACCCAAACAACATTTCGGACATTCCTGACATCAATGGAAGAGTTAGCGGACACAGTTTAACCTTGGTCACCCACGCTAAGTCCGTTTATGAGCACTCGGGTCACTTGGAGCCCAAGAATGTAAACAGACTACATGGCCTGAACAAAGTAGGGGCTACTCTCAGGCAGTCGGCCAGTGTTTACGTGTAAAACATGACAGCCTTTGCCGAATCTCTGGGTGAGAAGTAGTTTGGGAACTTAAATGGGTTCTATTTTGGTTCAGGATGTTTGCAGGCACTTCAAGGAACAATTCCACTTGACCCACACAGCTGAGAAGAAAACAAAATCTGCACGGTACAAAAATGAAGGACGAAATGCAGGACCAGGACAAACAGGCCTGGATGGAGAAGAGTCCATAATAATAATCTCCGTGGCAGTAATACACTCACCATCGACAGATAGCTGCACCCAGAAGGAATCGACTGGCGGCAATGAAAGTTGATGGGTGGGCTTGACCTCATGAGACATGAGAAAGATTTTCAAGATTAGTCGCACATTTAAAGTAAACAAGGATGGTCCTATCGCTATGTCTGACTGACTGTATAGGGCCTTCCTTCTGCTGTTTTGTCGGTAGCATCCGCTGCAAACAAATTATGCCTCCGAAATGAGTTCGAAAGTAACTTGACCAGTTGGAAAAGTTGGAGAAGACTTCTCAGGGTGGTCTTACCGACGTATTATGTGCCATACCAGTTGTGCGGATCCTACCATAGGACGATGTTACTGGCTGTGGATAGAAAAAGAGCAGGTACCACCACAGAGCAGGTTTTATGTGGGAGGTAGATTATTCTCAGAGTTGTGGTGGTTGGTGTGTTAGTGTGTGCTGTGCTGATGGGAGGGGATCAGATACAGCAGTGCTGCTGGAGTGTTTAAACTCCTCGGTGTCACTGCTGGACTGAGAATAGTCTATCCAGCCAACAACGTCCTGTGGGCAGCGTCCTGTGGGCAGCGTTCTGTGACCACTGATGAAGGACCAGAGGATGACCTCGCAAGCCCTGCATGGAGCAGTGGCAAAACTCTGTGGAAAGTCCTCGGCATGAAGGGAATTGAGTAAAGCAGGCTGGCTGACATAGCCGTTGCACCTTAGCTAGGCTAAGTTTGAAAAGCTAGTGCTGTAAAAGGGCTGGTGAGCCAAGATGGGGGCTGGGGCTCACAGTGTAGTCGCAAAACTCTGCAGTCTCAGTCACTGCTGGACTTAGAATAGTCTATCCAGCCACGTCCTGTGGGCAGTGTTCTGTGACCACTGATGAAGGACCAGAGGATGACTAACACTGCACTGTGCAGCAGCAGATGAGCTATCGTCTCTGACTGTATATCTACAAGGTAGACCAGCACGGTAGAAGTGTCTAATAGAGCGGACAGCATGTGAGTGGACTCTGTTGTGTTGGTAGCATGCTTCACATGCAAAGTATGCCTCAGAGATGCAGTTGGAAGAGTTGGAGAGGGGTCGCACTGAATGGTTTTGACAAGCAGGACGGTCTCATCAGTGTAACATGCTCCATACCGGTTGAGGGATACCACCGTAGGACACAGGCAGTTGGAGGTGGATAGAAGAAGACATGCACCAGCGACACGTAGAATCCAACATGAATTGTCTGACAGGTACGGAGTGACCCAACAGCCAAGTTTCTGATTCTGGTAACCTGTACCTTTATTCTGAATAGCATTGCAATCTGACATTCCCTTTTATGTTTTTTGATGATGAATGTATATTTGTGGGTGGTGTAGCTCAGCGGATAACACCACTACCTGCCAGGGAGCCACCACCACGTGGGAGACTGGGGTTAGTATCCCGGTCTGGGTGACTGTGCTGTGCTACACCAATAAGAGTCTTTGGGCAAGACTCCTAACAGTACATTAGCCTACCTAACCTTGTTAGTTGCTCTGGATAAGAGCAACAGCTAAATGCTGTAAATGTAATATGTGTTAGTGACCTCGCAATCCCTGCATGGAGCAGTGGCAAAACTCTGTGGAAAGTCCTCGGCATAAAGGGAATAGAGTAAAGCAGACCGGCTGACATAGCTGTTGCACCTTAGCTAGGCTAAGTTTGAAAAGCTAGTGCTGTAAAAGGGCTGGTGAGCCAAGATGGGGGCTGGGGCTCACAGTGTAGTCGCAAAACTCTGCAGAACATAAGATCCCCCGTTCCCAGCAGTAGTGGATGCGCTGTTCTGCAAACTCGGGCATCCAAGGAATTTGCGGGACTGGATCATAGCTAGCTAGCAAAGTGTAGTTTTCAGCAGTTATGTTCCATCATGTGTTAATAAACAAATCCCTGAATTCCCTGTATATAGACTTTAAATAGCTTTTCCACAGATAAACCATCACATGAATCAGTTTCCAGTAGGCACTTGCATTTGATGACGCTGTTACACAGCGGGGCAGTACTCAAGATACAAAATCCTGATGTTGCTGCGGAGCATTAGGATATCTGAAGTAGGCAAAACAATGAGGATGAAACAGCTCATATGTGCACTGTGCAATTAATCTGAGCCAGGAAACCCACTCAGGAAGCTGTTTTCCATGCACTGGGGCTGCTCGGCATCATGACGCAAGAGGCCAGTGTGAGAACACGCATGCATACGGTCCCCAGCGGAGGGAATTGGGACAGGATATCCACACACATTCTTATGCATACAGTATTAAAGCTAGCACTCCATTAAAAACATCACACATGCCTCAAGATATTCAGATTTAGGCTACTAATTAAACCTCTTAAAGCAAAAGTGTGGCACAAATCAAAGTCACACAATTTACCATTCATCCCAGCTGAAGCGGATCAGTCGTTACATGGCTGCTGTCATAATTTTGCTTTCTTTAAATTTACTGTTGGAGCTACAGCGTTCAATAGTCACCCAAACATTGTAGTACATGCACACCCAAATATCCTCAGAAATCGCTCTTTCAACAAAGAATTGGGCCAGATTTGGTGGACGCCCTCCCTGGCACAATTCCAAGGAGAGTTTCCTGTATTCTGGGATTTTAGCCGCTGCTGGTAGACCCGTATGACCGTACGCTTCCATACACCAGAAGATTCAGCTACTTCCCTCACACTATGGCCTTTGGCATGCTCAAATACAGTCACTCTATTTAGCCAATCATTAACATCTGCTCTGGAGCCGTTTTCCACACATGGAACGAGACATTCCCTGCACTGTACCACCTCTTCTCAACCTATGAATGCTGTTGCTCACACTCCGCAGGTATATATAGTCTTCATTGTCTTCATGCAGCGCCATCTGCAGGAGCCTGGAGTTACTACCACCTTAAACATCTCGTTTTTGCTCAGTCAGTATAAAAACAGAACTGTTATTTACATTAAATATTAGACCCGGAATAAGAAGGTGGAGATACTTTCATCAGAAAACATTTGGGTGTCAATTGACTGGGGTAAAAAAAATAAAAATAAAAATAAAATAAAAAAAAAAGTTTCTACATCTAATTCTAAAAAAAAATATTAATCCTACACTAAACTATCCCTTTAAAATGAGCAACCATTATTCAATAAAATTGTGACATCAAATGCTGTTTCATATTTCAATATAGGCAGTTCAGACACCAAAAGAGAACACTAAACCAGTCCATATTTAAAAAACTGTTTATTTTTAACTTTCACCGCAATATTAATCAATTTATCAACACCATTTGACATTCTTAAGGTTCTTTTATCAGTTTTACACATGTCCACATTTAAAACCGGTCTAAAGCTAAAGATACAAATATTTGCTCTGTTTGATAAAAACAAATACCAATTTAAAACTATACTTTACAAAAAGAAATAAGGCCTTGGGCAGCAACGGAAGACCTCAACTGTTACATGGCGGAAAAAGGTGGGATGCAGTGGATGGAGTGCTACATCAGTTATATATATATATAAAAAAAAAAAAAATTCACAACCATGCAGACTTTTTATGGCTCAGATTGCGTGCTGTCCATAGAATTAAGTCCAGGGGCATTGCAGCTGACCCAATGCATTCCCTTGTGTAGGACAGCAGGATCACGCGCTCATTTCCACAGTGATCCACAATATAAAGCTAAGGCTTTTCATAGCGGGGCTTTAGATCAAGTAGCCTATTCAGCCCTCACACCGTGTGATATTAGGAACCGGTTGGAAACTAAGACAAACCCCACAAAAATGGGTGAAACTTTAATGCAGGCAGTGTTTCTTCTTTCCTTCATTACATTAAGATAAAAACACCAATATGGTGCATAAAAGTAGAGGAGAACCAGGAGCAACTCTCAATGGAGAATCACCTCCCCCTATTGCTCGCATCCTATGAACCACGGAACTGATTCTGCAGTTCACACAATCCAGGCTGACATGCTTTTCACTTAACCCTAATAAATTACAACTGCTATGTCATTTTAAATCTAGAAGCTACGCAAAAAGTCCTGGAACCTTAAAACTAGTAATCAGTCAATTTGTCTATTGTGTCAGTTGATTGTGAAACTGTGGACTTCATTTTGGTCATGCCGCTTGGGAAAGTAAGAGCAGAGTAAGACAAATGCTTCTTTCGCAAGAGCCACAGCTTCTGTGCTGCCATAATACTGACTGAAATGCACTTCACAGATTCCATCATGTCCAAACTAACACCAAAAATGTTTGGTGTTGCTTCACAGTCCTCAAAGAGAATCCACTCGTTTGATCAAGCCAGGCACGTGAAAACTTCAAGGTTTGTGCAAAAATGTCCAAAAGTGGAGAAAAAAAAAAAGAAATGAAAACAGGAAGTCCTCACTGAGGAGTTCAAGCTAGGTCCATGCTCTGGTGGGGAGGCTTCAGGCCTCAGTGTTGTCTTCCTTGGAGTACTCTTCTACCAGCTGCTCATAGGAGTGGCAATGCTCAGACCTGTCCGTGAACACGGACCCTTCGGATTCTGAGCACTGCTCCTCTTTGGAGTCGGTCTCAGATTCCACATTCTCGTCAGAGGTTGAGAGTTTAGGCTTGGTGTCTTCGTCGTCATCCTCGTCGTCTTCCTCCTCCAGGTTGTTGTTCAGGAGATTCTCTTCATCGATGAAGGTGATGTTAGCTTTCTGGTAGATACGCGGATGGTACTCTTTGGACTCCCACAAGTGACGGCCAGTCCCGTGGCCTCCGGGCCCGAGATTCCCGTGCTCTTCCTCTGCTTCTTTGTCCAGCTGATTCTCGTACATCCTCTCGAGGTCTGCCTCTCCATCTCCATCACCCTGCATCTCGTTCAGCAGAGGTCCACCCTCCTGGCCAAGCAGGTAACACTTGGACTTGGAGAACGCCACGGTGACCCGATCGCTGAAACTATAGCGGCGCTTCTGCCGAGGCGAACGGTCCAAATTAAGAATGGCATTTCCGTTGATGGAAACGGCATCGTTGCAGCTTTTGGAGCGGCTGAATTCTTTAGTCTTGTTTCCAGCAATGCCGTTGGCACAAGGGCCTCCTTCCTTCTTGGCGCCGATCTGTTTGATGAGGTCGTTGTAGCCCTCCGGTCTCTTGCTCAGGAAGCTGAAGATGTTGACCTCGTTGCCGGCAGACGGCAGGTGAAGGGCTTTGTGGTTTTCTTTGTAGTGCTGCAGCTCGTCCAACGAGAGCTTGCGCCGCTTCCTCCGCTTCTTCAGAGCCTTGTGGGCCTCGATGACCATCCGCACCTTCCAGTTGAAGAAGAGGGACAGCCAGGCCAAGCCCAGGTAGATCCACACTTCCACAAAGTAGCGATATAGAGTAGGGTAGTTGGCATTGGGGTCAACACCTATAAAAGAAGTACATGCCAAAAGGATGAAACACTAAAAAACCAGGAACATCTACATTATGAATGCATTACTGGAACAAGAGATAACCTTTACAAGCTTATGCCTCTGTCAAACATTTGACTTGGTGGGGGTGGTGGGTGGTGGGGATAAGATACAGTGACCCAGAACCTTTATTAAAATCATACAAGACCACTAGAAAGGGCTTAATCATATGTAAACACCAAGAAGTATCACATGAGAAGTGCACCTTGATTCTTGGAAGGTGACGTGAGCTGATTTCAGACATAAACAGAGGGAAAGGTCGCTGCCGTGATGTACGTGGTGTAAATGTTAAGCAAGTCTGTTATAGTAAAACCATCACTGATATCAACACTGCGGACCAAACGGCTTTATTTAAATATAGGACACTGCCCGAATGAAGGGAATGTCATTTTCTACATGCAGAGTTTCAATTCTCTAATGGGAATACTTTGTATCCTATGAACCACAGATCCAGTACAATCCAAGCTGACATGCTTTTCACTTAACCTATGTTAAAAGTTATTTCAAGTCTAGAACCTACATTAGTTAGCAACTGTCAAGAAGTCTTAGAACCTTCATAACTTTTACACCACATATACTACAGCGGTCACCCTTCCCTCTGTTTATGTCTGGAATCAGCTTATGTCAATGACATATACTGCATTCATGTTGTTATAAATTAAAAATGGAAAAAAAAAAAAAAAAAAAAAAAGCCAAAACCAGGACGAAGGAGCGCATCACTCCTGATCTGTCTACGCTGCACATGCACCTTCTGTCTTTTGAGAAACTTTAAAGTCCATCTACATGTGTTCTAAATGGTGTGGCACCCTCTTAAGACAACAGAGGCTCAGTGGTATATGTCCCGTCACCAGTACTCAGGCCCTCTACAGCAGGTCAGTTAAATACGCACGTCCCCAAAAAAATAAAACCAGGGAGCAGCTTTGGTCCACTATGCATGCAAACACAGTGAACCTGTGGAACAAGCACTAGAGCGTCGGCTCAGTGGACACTTTTAATCAAATTAGAACATTCCTTTCAACACAAGCTTGTAATTTTTAACCTTATACTTTTATTATTTAATCCTTTATTATCTTCTGTGTATTCCTTTAACTATACTTGTATTTATTATCCACTCTTTTTATTAGGATTCCTTAAATTGTTTATTTTTATATACAAATATTATTATTATTATTATTATTATTAATTCAGCCTCTTTTTGTTATTCGGTTTATCTGTCTCTGTGTTGACTGCCTTTAATCTTTTTTTCCTACGTCATTTTGACTTTGGATTGTAAAGCAACAACTGTGGACTTCCCAGAGTGGGCCTTTCTCTGAGATATGAGGGAGAGATATCAACATGAAATCATATTTATAGATTTAAATATTCTAAAACATTACAGACAATACATTTAATCCATTTTACCAACGGAAAATTGCTGTATCATATAAAAACTACAAAAAACAATCAGCTAAAAATCCATAAAGTTTCATAGTTTCTGTTGGGAATTCAGGAATAGAACATAAGACACACATGTTTATTCTAGCTTTGAGCTCATTTTTCACGGCCACCTGAAT
Organism: Prochilodus magdalenae; assembly: GCA_024036415.1. Classification (NCBI taxonomy): domain Eukaryota; kingdom Metazoa; phylum Chordata; class Actinopteri; order Characiformes; family Prochilodontidae; genus Prochilodus; species Prochilodus magdalenae. The sequence continues at coordinate 678,641 of JAMWET010000178.1, read as the reverse complement.
GACTGAAAGGTGGAACGACTGTGAAATAAGTTACCAAGGCCTACCAGGGCACTTCTCCTGAATTATAAAACTTTAACAGTTCGGGTGTTGGTTGTACATTAATGTAGAATTCAAAAACACATAATCACCTGCTACAAGATCACCAAATCCAATAGTTGTCAACGTGACGAAGGAAAAGTACAGGCCCTCTATGTAGGTCCAGCCCTCCTGAGACATGAACACGAACGGAGGAATAACCAAGTGGACCAGTACACCCCATAACAGGAAGATGGCGGTACAGGTGAACTGTGCCTTTCGCTGTTGGGGGAAGAAAGGACAGATATGTTTAGAGGTGCATTTTTTTCTAAAACAATAAATTAGGAAAGGAAATTCTGGATTTTGTATATACATCAATCATTAAGACAAAATCATTCAGAGTGGTTTGATGAGGAACAGTGAGGGTGATCCAGGGGTTCTGATGCTTACAACATACGCACAGCCATTTCATTCACTAACCAAAACAAGAGTTCATTTACTTTAATAACACGTCTGCCTTGGAAACGCGTAAGAATTTAAAAGCATGCATTAGGCTAAAATACAAATAAAATGGAAGCAGTCGTGGGGAGGTTAGGGAACCAGCCTTGTAACCGGAGGGTCGCTGGTTCGATTCCCTGAGCCTACAGTAACGACTGAGGTGCCCTTGAGCAAGGCACCTAACCCCCTAACTGCTCCCCGGGCGCCGTGGATAGGGCTGCCCACCGCTCTGGGTAAGTGTGCTCACTGCCCCCTAGTGTGTGTGTTCACTAGTGAGTGTGTTTGTGGTGTTTTACGTCACCGATGGGTTAAATGCGGAGACTAAATTTCCCCACTGTGGGATCAACAAGGGATTAAAATCTTAAAACGTCAGAAGGTTTTAGAGGCTGTAAGCTGTGCTCCACTGTTTCCTTCACCAACACAGAGCAGGTTCCATTCTGGTTCAAACCTAATTTTGAACCATTTGGTGCATTCCCACCAAAAATAAACAGGTTCAAAACCTGGGAACAGCGGGAACCAAAGAACAGTAGGTTCTTCAGCATGAACCGTGGCGTCTATGGGTGTGTCAGTTGTTGAGGACAGAGTAGACAACTATGGCGACACCCAGTGGTCTGTCTTCTTATCACCAGTATTTGAGCAGTCTCTGGATATAAACAAACATCTGGAACAACAGCAGAAACACTCACAGGTAATCTATACGCTCTGCCATCTTGGTACTACTGTTTACTACTGCTGTGCAGCGCCCCCTTAGTTGACACTGTTGATGTATTTTTGACGTTCCATGGTTCCAATTAAACTGTGCAAATGCAGGCTGGTCCTGAATAAAACCAGTTCAATAACTCGGGTTCTCTTGGTCAAAAATGGGCAATGCCAGTTTCACATCAAACCACTCTAATTTGACTTTGTTAGTATCCAGAAACTTTAATAAACATCTGTGGAATTCCAGCTTCAATCAGAGTTTGAGGTTTTGGACTAATGATCAAAAATATATTTCGTGTAGGAGCTGGACGTTGCTTACCAGCGTGACCCCTCTCTTGGTAAGATACTGTCCAAGGTGTTTTGCTCTCCCACCAAAAAACTTGCCAAGTTCACTGATCCAGGTCAGGCAAAGCGGGACACCAAACAGTCCGTAGAAAATGCAAAACACCCTCCCTGAAGAGGTTTTGGGGGCGATGTTGCCATAGCCTGAAAAGGAAAACAGAAAACGATGAATTCCCAATGCCAGCCGACCAAAAACACCACCACTCCACTGACAATCAGTAAAAAAACATGGATTCAAACAGAGAAATCCAGAGTTTGCATGCGGGAAACAGCCTGTAATGGGCCTGCTCACACTGGCTTATCAAACAATAAACTGTCTCCTTATCTTCATGTTTGTCTTTCAAGCAGCTTCATCTTATCAGGGAAGAGTACTGGACGTTTAGACTCTGGAGATGCTGACAACATGGTGGGCAAACCACCTGAGGGTGCGATCAGCCCACGCGAACTTTTAAACAGGCCATTACCAAATGATTACTAAACAGATTCTGTAGATCCGCAGGGGATAAATAAAGCCAACCATTTCCTGCCCTCTTTGATTAGTTAAGATAATCAGTCCTCCCTCTGTTTATTCCTAAACAATAAACAGATCCGTCCGATTCTTGCTGAGAAAAAGAAGCGACTGGACCATTACCAATAGTCGTGATGACCGTGGCAGCGAAGATGACAGCGTTTGGCCAGTTCCAGTTGTTGAAGGTTCTATCTCCCGTGATGGTGACACCTTGTCCTGCAGCTTCAGACACCACCTGGAATGAAACAAGTTCCTCAATTTTATAAAAATAATAATAATATTAATAATATTATATTGGCTTCTCAGGCTTCTCAAAGTGCTTAAAAGAGAAGAACACTAACACACAAGAACATTAAAATTAACATACACTCATCATTACAAAACAGCTGCCCCCAGAAGGAAGCGTGGGACTGTGGTGCTATTGCGAAGAAAGATAAAGGTTACCAGGAACAATAATGATGATAAATTTAGACTAATATGGGGAATAATATATTAAGCTACACATACAGACACGTCAGTATGTCATCGGACCACCACGTTTGCTGACACAATGCCAGACGTCTCAGCATGGAGTTGTAGAGACAAAAGCGGGACTCGTCACTGAAGATGACCCGCTGCCATTCTGAGTCACTTCACGAGCGTCTGGCACGACACCAACGCGGCCTTCGGTGACGTTGACTTTGTGTTAAAGGCAGTGGTTGTAACCGTCTGTGTGCATGTAGTTGTGCAGCCGTGTGCACTGCCACTAAAAGGATGCCTCGTGGAGGGCATCACTGCTCGCTGAATGTCTGCAATCGTTGCTTGTCACATGTGCGGCTGAATCGCTGAATCATTCACGTGTCTTACAATATCAAACCAGCCCACCAAGTTTCACTCCTGTCTGTTGATTCCTTCTGGGTGCAGCTATTTGTTTAATGAGGGTACATACAAGAGATGAACGATTTGAGAAAAGTAGTAACTGAAAGTGGGAAAAAAAAACAGGATAAAGTAACGATATGGAAACAGAGATGAGATCAAGGAAATGTGATGCATAGAAGCATAAAGAATAGATTCTCCGGGTAAATCTAAAAACAACAGCATTTTAATATACGATAAAAGTAAGAAGAGCAAGCAAGAGAGCATCAGCAGCAGGAAGCACCCCTGAAAAGGTGAGGAACTCATGCATCACATTCAGAGCGGTTACTGAAGCAGGTTCTGGCATCAATAACCGAGTTCCTGCAGTTTAAGGGGTTAAGAAAACGCATTTGGGAACGACTGGGATTTGTTGTGTCTCAGGCCAGACCCTGTACCACATCCTTCCTGTACACCACTGACATTATCAGCAGGTCCCTGATGAGGGCAGCGCTGCCAAACAGGCCACTCAGGGACATGAGTGGACCATCCCTCACCTGAAGGGCTTTTGGCATGGACGCGGAGCCCTCAGCACGCAAAGCTATCACAGAGATGCGGCAGAGTGGACCTTAATTTGTCCCTAAACAGCTATTCTGCAGTTGTGTAATCACAGATGAAAGGAGCAGCTGGGGTCTGCTTATGGCAGAGAGTCAAGCTCCGTCCAGCTTAAGAAAATAAACACATCACTTAGAACAGCTGACCAAGATGACCATTCCATTCTCACACACGAGAAACTATAGAGGCTGGACGATGTTTACATCGACTTCATTCCAGCACAGAGCTGAACACTCGCTGAGCACTCCAACAGACACATCTGCATGTGCCTACACTGTCATTAGCTCCGCTTACCATAGAGGAGCACTACACATTGTAACCCACACTTGTCACCCTGGTCAGGACCCCCACAGGACCACCACAGAGCAGGTATTATGTGGGTGGTGGATCATTCTTCGCACTGCAGGGCCACTGATGTGGTGGTGGTGTGTTTGTGTGTGTTGGGCTGGTGTGAGTGGTTCAGACAGAGCAGTGCTGCTGGAGTGTTTAAACACTGTGTCCACTCACTGTCCACTCTTTTAGAGACTCCTACCTTGTTGGCCCACTTTGTACATGTACGTAAGGTAAAGGACAGGAGGACGTATCTGCTGCCGCACAGTTTATGTTAGTCATCCTCTAGTTCGTCACAGGATGCTGCCCACAGGATGCTCCTGGTCGGTGGACTATTCTCAGTCCCGCAGTGACACTCAAGTGTTTAAGAGCTCCAGCAGCACTGCTGTGTCTGATCCGCAGAGTGACGCACATTCCACATAGCGGTCCTGACCACCCGACCACTTCTCCATGTAATTAAGGAGAAGAAGAACTTTCGCTGGGTTCCTGCAGATCCGATGCCCCATAGATGGGCCTCATAAGTGGACGAGAGAGCTGAGATTCTTCAGGACACTGCCCAAAGTCTTCCCTGGAACGATACCATAGGAGAGCTCCTCTGAGATTCCTAACAGAGCTGTTCCAGGGATGGTTCTGGTTCTGTACCACCCTGTAAAAGGTGATGTACCACTTTTCCCCAGAATCATACAGCACTGTGCAAAAGTCAAAGAGCAACCTGCATTTGTTTAAAGTCCAGTCAAAATGGCCAACCAAGTACAAGTAATTCATTTTCCAGACTTGCTTTCAGTTTCCAAAGAAATGTCCAAGTATTCTCAATTACACATTTCGACGCATCAGTCCATAAAACCTTACTCAGCGTCTCAGATATCCAGCTCTGGTGTCCTAGTGCAAACTCCAGTGCCATTTTTTTCCCCCTCCTCAGCCATCCATTTTGACATCTGGTCTTTGGGGACTGCCAAAACAAAGTAATTCAGTAACGGTAGCGTCACAAAATTCCAGAAATGCCTCAGTAACAAGGTCCTGCAAAAACAACCGGCTTCTACAGAAGAGCTCCTGAAACATAATCCAGCCCACCTCACATTTTCTCCCGTGTGTCTCAATTATCTGCTCAGAAATGACTACACACTGAAACGCGAAGGGGGGCTGCGTGCTCACCAGCCACATAATCCAACAACTTCATCACCTAGGACTGTAGAGCTGAACGCAGTAGAGCACAGTTCCTGAGCGGCTATTAAAGCGGAGCAGGCTTCTCGAGTCGTCTGCGTCCAAGTCGGCGGGGCTAGACGACAGATATGCATCCCCTGTCCCAACAGCCCCATCACATCAGTAAACTCGCTGATGAGTTATGACGTGCTGTCCCTGGCTCCTCCATTACAGGCCTCTGCTGGGCGAGGAGCCTTTGAGGCCCTGCACTGGTTCCATCTGCTGAACACATCAGGATGGGACACGGAGCTTTATGAGGGTCTCCTTTTGAGGAGGAGAGGGAGCATTTTAGATACGGATTTGAACTGAGACAGAGAGAGGCACCTGTTGAGCGTCTACGAAGAGGAAAAAGGAAAGTTCCATTACGCTGAGTCAAAGGTCTACGGCCAGCTGGAGGCCAAACACACATGTGATGGTCCTAAAACTCTCCTAAAGAGGGATCAGAAACTTTGTGTCTAGAGGGCCTTTGCAGGAAACTTCTCTCCAGCCCCTGAAAGCAGAAGTGACCAGTATCGGGTTGTGAAACTGAAACCCTACGTCAATCAAGTTCGATTTCGTCATTGGTCAACAACCTAGGACTCGAGAGTCACAGCACAGCTTTCAGAGGTGGGTTGTGAATGGACAGGGAAGAGAAGCGTTCGAGATATTTGGCTACTACATGTGTTTACAAATCGAAGCGTCCTTGGACTAAACACGCTACTCATCCAAAGAGCTCAGTCAAGGTTGTGGCGTAGATGTGGTGCACTAGCAGCTGTGTGGGAATGAGTCATGCTAATCTGGTTAGCTTCTGTATAGCTTTGGTTCACTAAAAAAATCTCTTTTACAGAATATGTCCTTTAATCCAAGCAGAGTTGTTCAGCTCAGACATGTCTGGTGTCTGAAGTCCTCTATGTTATCAATTTGGTTTAAATGTATATTTTATTAGACATTTTTATTTTTATTATTTTATTTTATAAATCTAATTTTTACTATTTATTTATTTGTTTATGTTCTCCATAACCCTATTCCTGCTTTTATTCATTTACTACTTTTTAATAATCCTTTTTATTTTTAATTAGTTTGTCTATTTACCCTATGAAATTCTTAAAAATCCTGTTAACTGGTTTATTATATTTTACATTTCTAATTTCACGTCTTACTTAATTTGTAATTACTTTCTTATTTTTTGTTCCATTGATCATGTTTGATTTTAAATGTCAAATTGTTTTTGTAGTGTTTTTTTTATTTTATTTTAGCTAATCCAGATTTTATTTCTTTTTTTAGATTTTAATTTATTTCCTCTCCATCCCTTTAGGCTGCACTGAAAATGAGATCACCCTCCATATATTTCCCAGTGAGAATAAGGGTTGGTTGATTATCACTTAAATGCAGGTTGACATCAAAATGGTCAGAACTTGGGGTGAGATTGAGATATGATGGTCAAGATGTCTGCAGTGGCCAATTCACCACTATAAAACACATCTCAGGTTCTATTACTCCAGTATAAATGGCCAGGTCAGTAAAATACTACACTATATCCTGTGGAAAATGAGTTTTCCATGGAGTCATGCAGGCAGGCCACATACTGTCCTCCATACGACATCAAACTTGAAAACATGCAATTCTGTAATGCTAATGACACATTCACAACCAGAGTGAACAAAATTCAATTTAAATATATTTAGACATGGTTTCTCCATATGAGCAGCTTACTGTGTTGCAAAAAATCATGTAGTCACTTCATCTCTGATACTAAACATGTTTGGGACAAAGCGTGGAGATTTGACTTTTCTGTGAACTTCTCCTTTAACGTCTGTATCATACATGAATAGCCTCCCTCACTCCCTCACCCCCTCACCCCCTCACTCCCTCACTCCCTCACTCCCTCACTCCCTCACTCCCTCACTCCCTCACTCCCTCACTCCCCCTGAGGGGTGCTGGCACCTATCCCAGCACTCACAGGGCTGAAGGCAGAAAACACCCAGGACAGGCCACCAATCCATCCCAAGGCAGACACACACTCACTCAAACCTAGGGGGGCAATTTAGCATTTCCAATTTACCTACAGTGTCTTTCGGCTGTGAGAGGAAATCATAGGAAACCCAAATAGACACAGGGAGAACATGCACATCCCACGCAGAGAGGACCCAGGACGCCCCAGCCGGGAATCAAACCCAGGCTCTATGAGGCAAAGGCGCCACCCACTTCATCACTGTTCCGCTCCCGTTGTTCTATACCCGGCACTTTAAACAATAAATTATTAATTACACCCATTATTCTTAATGAGTGACAATAAATCCTCATATCATACTATATTAGAACATACTGTACAGCTACGTTAGTGTGTTTATATGGACTCTGTATATATACACTCCATACACACTGAGGACCTAGAAGACCACAAAGTGGGCCGTTTATCATCAACAGAGTATTTGCACCGCTGCATGACCAAGACAATAGTCCACATCCTCAGACCGCAAACCTTGGAAAGGTCATCAGCAGGTCACCCTTGAGTCATGCTGGGTCATAAAGAGTTATCATTAAACCTGAGAGAGGGATTTACACGAAGTAAGACTTTACATGCGGGAGGTTAAAGGTGTCACAGATGTGCTCGGCTCACAGCTGTTAACTTGAGGTCATACTGAAGTTCAGCAATATAGCAATAAATACCGTCATCACGGTCAGAAACACATTCTTGTGAACTCTGAGGGCCACGCCTAACGGGCGGTGTTTACTTCGAATTGCCATAAACACCATCCTTACCACTCAAGGAGACAAAACAGGTCGGAGCCCGAGAGGCCAAATTAGAGGCTGACAGGCTCTTTGCATATTACTCAGACACATTTTATTGCCGTCCAAACAACAAGCATCTCCTTTTTAACGAGATTTCTTATTATTGTGTTTATAGTTTGATCTCAGCAGATGCCTTTTACAACTGATACATGTGTATCAGACAGAGGGTGAGTACAGATGTACAGTACGAGTAGAATATCGAGTTTGGTGGATATTATTATAGCATGTATATCTATTCGAGTAGACCCCAAAAGTATAATCATGAACTATGAAAATGTATGCCCCCTTTAAAATAGTCTACTAACGCGTCAGTAGCCTAACCCTAAACGTACGTTTAGTTAAAGTTAACCGGAAACCTTGGAACATTTCCTTCCTTGATGCATTTCTGAGTAAAATACAGAACCAGGAAGTGAATCTCCACTGGCTGAGAGTTATTCTTCCCCGCCCACTGGTGCACTGTGATGTGGTGGTTGGAGTAGCTCAGCGGATAACACCACTACCCGCCAAGGAGCCACCTCCACATGTGGGAGACTAGGGTTAGAATCCCGGTTTGGGTGACTATGCTCTGTAATATGAGTAACCTTGTAGTCGCTCTGTATAAGAGTGTCAGATAAATGCCATTAAGGTACATGTAAACTAACATGAGATGTTTTGGAGGCGGGGCACAGGCTATTAGATTTTGATTTGTCAATTTAGATGATGATATTTCAGTAACTGTGCTTATTATGATCACTGCAGTGTGTGGCATTAGCCTAGCATTAGCTAAGAAAGGTTTCTGAATTTGAAACTTGGGCCTCTTTGTCATTGATTTAACTAGAAACCGTATTCTTTCTACATGTTTAGCTATGTAGTTACTTGGGCTGTGATGTTCCTGAATCAGTTGTCCAATAGGTCAGTCAGTGAATAAAATAAATAAATAAATAACCAATAGGTGCCCAAATGTCTGATGAGTAAACACCAAAGCATTATGACAAAATCGCCAGCAATAGCAGACTGCAATAATAACAGAGGAGGAATTGGGATCTCCAAAGTTCCAAAGCCACAAATGCCATGAAAGCAGTTGTGCTGTTGCACACTGGCGGTGTGCAATGCATTCGTCTATGGCCTTATTAGCATTGCATCTGAGCCAGAACCGCCCTCATCCTCAGGCACCCGCACTATGACATGGGGTCAAAGCCGCGCAGGACAGCGTCGCTGTCATCCGCAGCCGAAACGGAGCGGCCTCGGGTCCCCAAGACGCTTCGGCTTTTCGTGGCATCATGCTGCTGCCATCAGCACTGACAATGAGAGGTTTCCTCCACCTCCCCTTAAACCACTTTGGGCTTCACGTTACTTTGGTGCCCAACCGCCGGCTGCCCAACTGCTGTCACAAAACCACCAGCCGCTGTATATTTTCTTAAGCTCCAACCACACGGCCAGCGCTTATTGCAAAAGAAAACAAGAACCGCGTCCCGGGATGATTGGAAACTTCTACAGTTCCAGGCGGTTTTGAAAGTGGGAAGTCCAGCAGCACAAGGCAACAGTAATGATTTAGTCTAGCGCTGTATCGTCAGGAAAAAGACTATGGCCTTAGTCACTGTTTGGGCTTTGGAAGGTCACGGCGAAGCAAATGGTAAAGCCTACACGTTCGTGTCCTTATCTGCTCCATGCCAATCAGTTCTGGGGCTTTCAAGGCTGGCGGCATGAAAAAGGCCCAGCTGACTGGGCAAAACAACAAAGGAGAAGTTTTGAGAAGTTAAAATGAAATGGGAAAACTACAAATGCTTCAGAAATCCCATAAAGATGAAGATAGGCGTACAATAACACAGTGCACTGAGCCGAGTAAGTACAGTGCGGTTCACATCACTCTCTTCTTCAAAACCGAGCGAGAAGACTTTCCTCTGGGTTGTTTGAAACGCAGAGCCAAACTTGCATCAGGAGAAGTGAAAGTTGACTGGTAGAGGCGATTCGTGGCCCGGCGCAATGCTGATAAACAGCATGTGGCAAAACCACAACGACAAACTCCAACTGTTATCAGCCAGCTGACTCTGTGGCTGAGGGATCTACACTGCGGGTAGTTTCCATTCCTCTGCATGGAGAGAGCACAAGGTGCCTAGGAACAGCTGCTCCGAGGGGCAGATTGAATTGCTGTAGCCGCAAGCAACAGAGCCGTCTCTAACAGTTTCACAGTCATAACTAACAGCCAGTGCAGCATTAACAGGCCAAGTGCAACAACTTCAACTGACTCCGACACTGTTGACTATTTGGGAACATACAGCGCTGTGCAGAAGTCGGAGACCACTCTTCCTTCGTTTATTTACCAGGCACAAAGATCCTTAGGAACCGGTCAGGAAGCATATTTAACAGAAACGTTATAAAAACCAAAATATAATCCTTAACCTTTATTACAGCTTCCTGTATCTTCAGCACACTGGCTTTAAGACTGTTTCTCACTACCCGAGTAATCCCAAACACATTTAATGGTGTTTAAAGAAGCACAATTCCTTCTAAGCTGTCTAATATTGTTAGGATATTAAATATATTTTAGTTATGTTGTTATATTGTCATATGCTTTAGTTATATTGGGAAGAAAACTGGCACTGCAATGATTTTTTATATACACACTATACATGGAAAAACCGTTATCAGATGACGGATGTATAGCTGTATCTGGAAAGCCCAAATTGTTCTAGAAGGATTGGGTTGATTCTGTAAGCTAGGGCTTCTCCAGAGACAGTGATAATAAAAGAGGTGAAGTCTGAAGACGAGTGTGAACCGTCTGTCCCTAAACTTTAAACACCACGCAAGTAGTCCCAACGCACCAAATACAGAAGCAGGTGTAACTGCTGATCTCTGTTTTTAATTTTATTTGCCTTATGTGACCTCATTCGTCTTGTGATGTGACTAGTGCACATACAAATTTGTGACGGCAATACCGAAAGCACACCGGACCAAGAAAAAAAAAATTGTCACCCTATGTATTTAAGGTGGTAGTGACTTCAGGCTCCTGCAGATGGCCCTGCATGCGGTCTATAAATACCTGAGGGATGTGACTGACTGAAAAGAGGTGCCACAGTGCAGGGAATGTCTCGTTCCATGTGTGGTAAATGGCTCCAGAGCAGAGGTTAATGATTGGCTAAAAGGAGTGACTGTATCTGGGCGTCCCAAAGACCATAGTGTGAAGGAAGTAGCCGAATCTGCAGGTGTGTGGAAGCATACGGTCATACGGGTCTACCAGCAGTGGCTCAAATCCCAGTCTACAGGGAATTCTCCTCAGAAATGTGCCAGGGAAGGAATCCACCAAATCTGGCCCCACTGCCCGATTCTTTGATGAGTGTCTGAACACTGATCTGGCCTACATCCAGAAACTTGTCCAGTCCATCCAAATCCAATCAGAGCTGTTATGGTGTTTGTGGAGTCTTTGCATGCTATTAGGTGGGTTTTGGTTACAGGTAATCCAAACCACTGTGGGAAGACCCCATGGCGTTAATGTGTCTTCTTACAGTGGAAGGATGGACAGAGACACCTGGGGATGTTTTCAGACCTGAAGCAGCTTGATCTGCTCAGAGATGAAAGCTGTAAGGACTGTTTATCTGATGACCTTCAGGTTTGGAAACTCCTGTATTTGCATTTTTTTCTTTTGGCCTCCAAGTTTCTTATGCAAGTGTTTTTTTTTTCCTTCACCTCAAATATCTCCTGTAAAAATGAACACCCTGTAGTCTCTGACTCTGTGGAGTCCTGTAAATGCACGGAAATGGCATTTTTTTTAACATTCCAGATGTTTCGATTCTGATCCACACAGTGGCAGTAAGCATGAATAGTTCCTACAGTCATGTATACTTAACAAGTGTATTCGCCAACGCTCCTGCCAACTCGCATCACGGACACACAGTGTATGGTTTCTCTACCATCAGCGCTCATGGTGGGATGCCATCCTGTCATTAGGCTTGTGAAAGTGAGCAGTCAGCCGTCGAGTCAGACAAACGAAATGCTGACAATGCAGAAGTGTGTTTTGAGAAATTTGACCGTCAAAATCACATGATCCGCTGCGTGCGGAGCAGCCGGGCTTACATTTCAAGCACACTGCTAATGTTACACAAATTACATCCTTGACAAAGATTTATACTTTTAGTTTCCAAGAATGCAGCCTCAGCATCAGAGGCTCCGCCCACAGCGGTCTGGGGTGTCTGATATCTATTGTACGTTAAGCTGGCCGGCCACAACAATCAAGATTTTGCTTGCATTCGGGCTTGCTGTGGGTGTGCACTCCTGTGCCATGGTTTTAATCTATAACAGTTAGGAGACAGTCAGGCTTATATTTACATCTATGGCAATTGGCATATGCACTTATCTGGAACAGCTGACAATTTAAAGGAGCCATTTGTAACATCAATCAAGCTGTCAAATTCAGACTCCAAGCAATGGAGGGCAACATTTTACCAGAAAATGCACACCCCCCTCACCCTCCTCCTCCCTCTTCAATTTTTTACTAGTCTAGACGAAAAAAAAAAAAAAGTTGCAAGCTCAGCATCAACCTACACCCTCTTACACTCCAGAAGGCATCTTGTAACCAGCAGTGGAAAGCTGCACCAATGTTAACTCTTGTTTTGTTTTCTTTGTTTGCTGCCAAACATGGTTTCTTGATGCCAGTGAGCTGCTGTGGTCACTATAATGGCCACCAACCAAGAGCTTCAGCCATTGTTGCGTTTACTGATCCGTTCATTGGCTACCCATCCACAACCTAACCAGGAGCAGCACCTTCAACGTGATCCATAAGACGTTGGAACATGCCGTCGAGGCAGGAGTGCTACTTCTTCATCCTCTCATGTCGGACTGATGGATAGACGTGATGCTATAGTGACTAACGGAGATACAAAGTGGTATTATGAGACAGGACTAGCCAGGGCTAGCTGGTTAGCATGCTAACATCAGCAAATTTCCGTTTCTGACATACTTCTCTGACCACAACTGTTCAAATTCTGTTGTAGTTAATCTAGGGTTTTGGAAACTAAGAATATTACATATTGCTCCTTTAAATAAATATATACACACACAGCATACAACATTAGGAGGCCTGTGTTCCTATATGGGTAGCTGGATGGAAAACAACCTCGGTAAACAGTGAAACTGAGTTGTTAGGGGGTGTTCTTTACGATTTCATCCTCTAGCAGCCCTTTAAACTTAGACACACATGGGTTGTTGTGATTTTAGCACAATCCTCTTTAATTTGGCCGCAAAACTGTAATTAATCTAGTCAGAAAGAACAGAATGGCGAACAAGAACTTAACTGTCTACCAGTCTGTAATTAGCGTAGCTCATTGCCGCCTTCTCTGAAACCATTTCACTTGAGGCTGTTTGAAAAAAACCATTTCGATCCTGATGAACGAGAGCTAAAAGGGTTGAGAAACAGCACCCTAAAATATACACTACACCACAGAGGAGGCTTTCTGTGTGGACGATATGTGGCCGCAACACAGAGCGGGTTTTACCAGCACAGCTGTGATTCTAGAACAATATCTTCTATGTTCGGGACAATAAATGTGGTATTAATGTACGATACCACATCAAACAATGCTTCCAGCTGTGTGGGAACGAGCTGTCTCGCTATGGGGTGCATGTAATAGATCAATAATTAATAAGTCTGCCCTGGGAGGCATTACTGCAGTAATGATCTGTAAAAAGCCGTAGAGGCTGGATTGAAAAGTGTGTGACGCACTGGCATCATATCTTTAAGGAGAACATCGTTCAGATATCGGAATATTTCTCTTGCATGTTTGCCGGTGCGTACCATGTTTCTACTGGAGGTGTTTTTGTTGTAGCCCCATGAAAAAAAAATCCCCTACACATCATACAAAGAGTGTGTTATGTGGTCAATTTGCAGTCAGATGGCCTCTTCCTGTCAAAGTAAGTGATTCTCTGCCATGACACAATGCCCCAGACTATCTAGCTTGGGAGACTACCAACAATGAGGCTTGTGTGGCCTCCGAGTCTCCTGTGATTATCACATGAGCTGCTAGACTTCAGGCTGCACATGCATGAGTTCTATTCTGTGGCACCTACACCTTTTGGGAAGGGGTCCCTCTGAGGTTCTTTGGTGAACGGCAATGGGTTTAAGAACCATTCGAATGCCTGACTTTAGGGCTGTTAGAACCTGAATGCTCTATAATCAGCGTCCATGCACCAAACACAATAGCAGGCTAGCAGCGTGACTACTCTTCTCTGTGTATCCACACTGCATGCCCCGCGATACGAGTACTGCACATGTCGCACATCGCAACACCGAGGCTTAAACGATATACTGTGCGGCCCTACGTCATGTGGTTCCTTTCCATGAAAGAGAACCTTCTTGTATTGTTCCTGATGGTCATATAAACCGTTTTTACATTACATGGAACCTGGCATTATGCAACTCCAAAGCACAAGGCCTAAGAAAGAGACGCCCTTGGTCAAGCTCAAGGTTTAAATTACAGTAGCCAAAATATATTGGCCTTCAGTGGCTCCCGGCATGCAATTAAATTCATCTCAAGGTGAAAGATGGCGGCGAACAATAAACAGATACATTCAGACTAATACAATCTTCGTTTCTAAAGAAAGCTTTCACATGTGTTCTCCTTTGTACTGCTAATTTACAGTAGGCAGGCATATTATGAGTCACCAAACCATCAAACTACATCGCTACAGACAGCTCCCTCATCGCCCGTTACACAATTAATAGAGGCACAATGAGTACCATGTATTGTCTAGCAAAGACAAACACGCAAACGATGACGAGGCACGAGTTCTCCTGAACCCAATTAACTGGGCCAGCGAAGGAATTATGGGAAGTGTTTACGAAGGTCTGTGACCTTGTTATCAGTGTCAGTATCATCACATCCTCATAAAGGGCATCATATCTTCGCCTGGTTAATAACTGACAGGTTTCAGTGTCCCAAGGAATTTCAGACAAAAAGAGCATCCATGACCGGATTGCTTCATCGTCACCCATAAACCGCCTAAACTAGCTAATCTGTAACTCCAGTCAGTAGGCACGTCCTAACCTTGGAAATCTCTGGAAAGTCGAGTCTTAATCTGGCTCATGTGGCATCTTCTCACAGTGCCAAGACCAGCACGCCCAGGACGCCCTGCAGCATGAATATTTGCAACTGTTTTTCAGCTGTGTCTAAACGTACCTCACTCCAAGATAAGCCGGAGAAGAACGTGGTTATTAGTTTGCGGGCTAAACGGCGATAACGAGCATGTTGTTCCATTCCAGAGAAGACAAGGTGCAATGTCGATCGCATGCACCAGAGTTATCATGATAAGATATGAAAGACCAGGGCCAGCTCACGGGCAAGGTGCTTGCCTTTCGCACTTGTAACCTACTTCCCTCAAAGCAGGCTCGGAGTAAGCTTCGCTCTGCTGGGTGATGGGATGTCGCTTCAGGAAAATCCTGGGACATGAGTAATTTGTTAAACTTACAAGAACGCTAGCCCTTGAAGGCGACGTTCGGCTTCCGTCCGGGTTAATTATTCACCCACCGCTACACCAGGCGCCCAGGTGTAACTGAATTTATGCAAAACAAAGCCCTGCCTGACAATGACACCAAGTCTTACTTCAGCAGGGGCTAGAATCTAGACCGTACAAAGAGGGGGTTGGGTGGGGGGGTGTTTTGCATTTGTAATTTAGAGTTTCAAAATAAAACGAATCGACTTACAAAACCGAGTGCTTCATAAATCATAAAGCCACAAGCATTACCATAACCCGTCTGAGAAATTAAACCAGATCTGTATTCATGTAGGAATTTAGTTAACCACTAGAACAGCCTATAATCATTTTTGGCGCTTTGTAATAACCGCACGGCGGATTTAATATTCTCTGCAGCAAGCGGCATATTCAAGAGGTGTTGCTTCTGGTAAAAGTTTATTTTCATTCTGCCCAGGCTTTTTTTTTTTTTAAATGACGCTAGGTCTAAAACTCGAACAGTCTGAGCGACCCCCACCCAACAGAGACCCCCACCCCACCCCATCCTCCTCATACATGCATATACACACACAACTCCTCACTTCCAAACCAATCCATCATCAACTGCACTGCGACAAAAGAGAGAAAAAAGAAGTACTACAGAGGGGAATTCTGGGTAGGTGGGGGTCTAAAGCTTTCAGTGGGGCTTACAAATGATTTCTTCCCCCCTTCAAGACCACTTACACTGGGAGAAGGAGGTCGTTGTTGGGAGAGGTGTGGGGTGGGGTGGGGGGCTAATGAATTATGCAGCAGCTTCAGCCTACTCAATGGCCAACAAAGCTCTGGAGGGGCAAATGGGCAGGACGTGTTTCAACATGTCCTATTTGGCATTCGGGAGGTTCAGTGGTGTTT
>JAMWET010000178.1:645000-657500 GCA_024036415.1 Prochilodus magdalenae | reverse complement strand
TGCACCTATCTGCATAGCTGCAGGCATTAGGTCAGCGAGGGACGACTGGGCCTGAAGCTGCGTGGCTCATGCCAAGTTTGCTTGTGTGGATTTGCGTCTGAAGTTTGTATCTTTAGCCCTCTTTCATCTTTAAATAGTGTGACTGTGTGCCAGCCTTGGCGTGCAGGAAAACACTATTATAATAACAGATGTTCGTGTAATTTAGTCATTTTAAACCTATTGTTTAGACTCGTGAGACACAGACCTGGGCATGCCTGGACGTACGCAAAGGCTCGGATACGACAAAATGAGCATTTTCGTTTCCAGCGCGCTCGCCATTCATGTTTTCAGGAGTAGCCTACGTATATTTGCCTCAGCAATTGCTTTGAATGGCGAAAGCCTTTGTAGTCTGAGCCGAGAAAACACTTCACTGTCAAAACACTCTGTTCCTGTAATCTAGCGTGCCGAAATAAACGCCGGGGCCTTTTGCAAACAGGTTTTAGGATTGAGACTCATCACTGAGGCAAAAGTGTTTATCAAGAGAAACTTCTGGCAGCTCACCAACAGAACACCTTAAAGAACAAACATTAAAGGGCGGGTCCAGTGCATCCAGTTTAGATTAGATATGCACTTTGGCACTCAGACAGTTACTTTTCTCTGTGCATACAATCTGGGCATGCAAGGTAATGCATACAGAAGCATGGAGGATCCTTAATGGTCATGTAGAAGTTTGGGATGCTAGAAAATGAATGTCGGTGTGTTCTGGCTGGAGGTTAAGCAGATCAGATTAACACCAGTCTTTCGTCTTTAATGCTAGTCATAGTCTTAATTCGGCCACACCACCAAATAAAACACTCTGATTGCTGAGGGATATTACCCACTCAGTTCCTTTACAGTGGTGGTGATGGGAACCAGAGGTCACCATGTCCGCAATGCAAATATAGTCATTTATTTACTATCCAGGCCACCAGTTTGCCTTCCTAGTTTCAATAAGCTCGCTGGACCTGCAACTGAATGTACCTAATAGCGTGTAGTACCTCCACAAACACAAACACAAACAATATCTGTGACTGGATTGGGCATGGACTGGACAAGTTACTGGATGCAGGCCACATCAAAGTTTGGACACTTCAGCATCCAGGATTTGGTCAGTTGGGTCAGATTTGGAGGATGGCTTCCCTGGTACAGTTCCGAGGAGAATTCCCTGTAGACTGGGATTTGAGCCACTGCTGGTAGACCCGTATGACCGTACGTTTCCATACACCTGCAGATTCAGCTACTTCCTTCACACTATGGTCTTTGACCACGCCCAAATGCAGTCACTCCTTTTAGCCAATCATTAACATCTGCTCTGGAGCCACCTCTTCTCTGTCTATGGATCCCGTCACCCACACCGCTCAGGTATTTAACATTGGTAACAATAAACAGTGGGAAACAGTGGGAAATCCATAATTATATCACATATATTTATGACTTACTATCTCATATTTATCACTTACTATCTCATAATTATAATTAAAACTTAGCATCTTATAACTCTGACTTAATATCTAATAATTTTGTCCTTCGCTTGTTACTTCTGTGTACTTTGTATATGTACTACTGGATGCCTTGAATTTCCCTCTGGAATCAATAAAGTATCTATCTATCCATCAATCATCTATCTATCTAACCATCCCATAATTATTACTTACTATCTTATAGTTATGACATAGCAGCTCATAATTATGACTTTATTATGAGCTGCTATCATACTTATGATAAAGTATATCATACTTTATCATAAGTATGATGTAGCATCTCATAATTATGACTCCTTCTATGGCGGTAAAGGGCTTCCACACTACATAGATTTCTGCCTTTTTTATGTATAGTTTTTTTAATGCATTTACAAGCATTTAACTCTTTGGATGTCTGGTGCCTACCCCACTCAGTTTGGGAATGTCATTTATTGTATATTTTATTTTAGATTGCATTCCAAAGCCAAGCCATGCTTTATTTTTCATTTTACTGCATCAAACAATGCCACACGACACTAATTTATTAATTTTAAAAAGACATACACCATCGTTCATTCCAAGGGCTCAATATTCACCCTTTAAATCATTCGGGAACGCTGCATCCATCCCGTCTGAGTGACTTTGCATGCTTCTTAAAGCTCCAGAGGAAATGACCAGGAGAGGTTTTCTGTTTTCTTCATTGCAAATAATTCGTCACATGCTAGAGGTGGGACTGCATTCAGTCAGAACTGTCACAGAAGCACATGAACCGGAAGGCTGAGAGAATCGGACCTATTCTGAGAGGCCTTCATAGACGTTCCTCTCTTTTCAAAACCCACAAATCCTCCATGTAAACACAGATAAAACCAACAGCGTCGCCATTTAAGCTACTTCACTCATGTAGAGGACGTATAGGATTTGAAGGGTGAACTTCACTTGAAAGGCTTTTAAGCTTAAGTTGAAAACATGTCAGTCTTATTTCCAATACCCAAACAGTTCAAATGTCATCAGTTTAGAAGCTCAGCTTCTCGACTCCTACAGCCTAAGACAAGCCTGAGGCTATCATAGAGCTGAGATAGGATTTAAGAACACATGTTTTTAAAAATTTCACTTGTTCTTGGAATTATTCTCAAAGAAAGTCTGGCCCCAGACCAGCACAAACCTGCTTAGACCATTGTTCGTTAATAAGCACCCTCGCTTTAGCAACTTTAGCGGTTAGCCCTGGGCCATGTTTTTGTCTTCTTTGCCCTATCTGATTAACGTTGGATTTACCAACAACACCTGCTGGGGGAGGAGGAGGGAATATTTTGTAACTACTAGGTTGAACGTAGAAACTAGTTTGTGTGGTGCAACCTGTTTTGATATGATGTGTACACCTGAACTTAGTAAACACATACGTTATTACCAGAATTTAATTTACATACAGCCAGTGCAGCTGGCCTCACGCTTCAGACCACACAGACCACTCCTAGTATGAAGCTCCATCATGAAAACATACAACATAAAGGATGTGTCCCAATTCCACACTATATAGTAAGACTAACTAGGTTTTGAGTGTGTAGTATTTAGTGTAGTTAAGTGTCAAAGTTAAGTATACTCAAAAGTCTATGGAACAGGAAACAGAAAGGGAGGAGCTTCTCACATCTAGAAAAGTTAGCAAAAATGGCGGACAGCGATCCAAAAGTGAGGGTTGTGGTGACGGCAGAGCCGGAAATTGGATATTAATGCAAGTTCAACTCAAATCTGTCACAAAAGCCTGTAAAAGTGAAATATATTCGACTTAAATAAAGCAAAACCTTCACCAAGGCACTTCCTGTTAGATAGCAATCATGTAGCATGCTAATATTTGGCGCAGTAGCCTGCTGAATTAAGACACTAAGAAGATTAGCACATAGCGTGTGGTATTAGTCTATAGTACACAGATGAATACTTATAGTGTTTAATACATTTACATTTACGGTATTTAGCTGACGCTCTTATCCAGAGCGACTTACAAGGTTAATCATATTACAGGTAGGCCAATGTAGTGTTAGGAGTCTTGCCCAAGGACTCTTATTGGTGTAGCACAGCATAGTCACTCAGCCTGGGATTCAAACCCCATTCTCCCACGTGTGGTGGTAGCTACTTGGCGGGTAGTGGTGTTATCCCCTGAGCTACCACCAATAGGGCGTTAGCCATCCTTTCTGCTAATCATGGGGCGTCAGTGGTGGTAAAATAATCTGTAAGACGTAAGATGGCTGCTACTGTTTTTGGCTATGCTAGGCTAAATTCTCCCAAGTTTATAGATATAGCATCATGGCTGTGTCTCAGTTGTGTACTACACACTAATACTACACAATGTATACTATTCACTAATTCTGACTCGACTGAGGGATTTTATTACAAAACACTAATAAGCACATTATTTACTGGAGCATCATCATTCTTAAAGGCTAAAAGTCCCATCATTCTTAAAGGCTGACAGATTTAGATTGAACCATCGCATCGCAGTCCTCCATTTCATTTCAGAATGTTCCAGATGGGAGAAGCTCTCCATTTCCTGTTGCATTGTGGGACAATAGTGTCCAACATTACCATACTTAAAAGTCGATTGGATATAAATGTGCATTGTGGCTTATTGAGTATGCTCAACATTCATAACCATGCTATATACTACAGCTCAAAACCTCGGGATCCAGACACAGTCTCAGGAACCATATAAACGAGGCCCCACATAAGTATGAGGTTCCTGAACAACTGGGCCTGGTGAGGGCATGTTTGTAATGATTTAGGAAATTGTATAACTTCGTTTATTTTGGTCAAAAGGTGAAATGGGAAGCTGTAGTGACCAAGCTCACCACTGAGAGATTAGGGGAAGACCCTGCATCCTCTCCATCTTCTCCTTCCAGGATGTGGACCCCCGTGGGCCTTCTGCCTCATTGAGGGTAATTACCAGAGGGCCACCGTGACTGGCTTTGAAAAAAAAACAACAAAAAGGACTGAGTCGTGTGTCCCAGAGGCCTCAATTACCTTCAGCAGAGTCTACATTAGAGAGCTCTATCACATTTCTGAGCAGCGATATGCGGACACGCATGCTGCCTATCATAAACAGAGCTGGGCTGCTGGAGCTCTTTCTAAGAAGCCGCGTGCGTCACTTCTGTTTTTTCCCTATGATATCAAAACTAATGTCGAACTTGTAAGTAGCTGATGTTGATGTAATTTTGCCATTTTGTACAAACAAAAATGCCCGTTATTTATTTTCCCCAGATGCACGTTTTTGTGGAAGAAGATTATACATCATTTCTTTCTTTGTTTGGTTATTTATTCATTTATTGCAGGGTGGGTCTGTTGCTTCATCTTCTACTCTCAAGGTCTTCAAACAGTTCTTTGCCTTCCGCTTGTTGTTTTCCTGCCCTGATGAGGCCAGAAGGTGAAATCTAGGATTTGGGGAAAATATCTGTGGGAGATGAGGGCCAGTCTTACCGGTTCCGCAATGAGCTCTACATTATGGTCAGCAGCTTTGACTGCCATACAACTGGAGGGCAGACTAAAGACTTTCAGTGACCCCTGAACAGGCCAGCTAAGCCTTTCAGAATATTCCATCTCACAGTCTGTTTAAAATCACCTGAAAGGGGAAGTCCACCACTTTTTCTAAATTCTCGTATACAATCATCATCAAATAGTTGCACCCAGAAGTAATCCACCAAAAGGAATGTAACTTGTGGCCGTGGCGCACTTTCACCAACTGGATCACACGTGTGACAAACACATGGACAAAGGATCAAGGAATTGGCGGGCTCCATCACACTGTTACCTGGACTGCCTCAACAACGACGACGATTACAACAGTGCCGGCACAGGTGTGCCCATCCCTAGGTTACCGTGCCTATCACGTTGGCAGGACGGCATACACAACACAGGACTACATGGCGCGCGCGGCTGCACACGCGTGTACAACTACAACTGTGGTCCTTAACACCACGTGCGGAATTGGATGTGTTCAGCGTCAAGCCCACGAGAATACAATGGTGTCATGGAGTGATTTAGAATGGCAGTGGGTCATCTTCAGTGACGAGTCCCACTTTTGCCTTGGTAGAGACGACCAACGAATCCGTGTGTGGAGGCACCGTGGTCAGCGCCAAGATGAGCGGTTTGTTGTCTGGTGCCACTCCACCTACCGCACCATCTGGAACTGTGTGAGGATATCGTCGCTGTCCAAAGAAAAACATGTATCTCCATTTTTGTTGATTTTTACTTTTATGTCCCATTTGATTACATGAGCTGTTGTTTACACTGTGTGGAAATTTAATGAAGAATGGACCAATAGAAACGGCCTTAAACTGCTTGGAAAGACGCCTGGTTCCCTTGACATCCATTCAAATTAAATGAGGTTTTTGGCCTCTCCTGTAAAGTTGCCATTTTGGAGATACCTGTTTTTTGTTGGACAGCAACGATATTCAAGCTGCATGGGATGGATTATCACAGGACACCATTAGGAACCTCTAAAACTCCATGCTGAGACAGTTGGCATGTTGTGTTAGGCAACATGGGGGCCCAACACCATACTAAGAGACACTACTTCTGTGTAGCTTAATAAATATTCCTCGTATCAGTCTAGATTGATCCAAAACCAGTCAGGATATTTCCTTAGGTGAACGCTGTTCAACCTCTCCTGTTCCCTCTGCACTGAAGAGCCTATATGGTTCCACTCAGCAGTGATGCACTCCAACCGGTAAAACACATTGAGAGACCAAACATCTCAATACTCTCTTTAAAAAAGATGGTTCCTTTCTACAGCAGAGGGTCTTCTGTACAATCACTGGTTCTTTTTTAGAACCAGGACCTGTATGTAGGACCATTGTTTGCTTACATGTTTTATTGTGTGGTAAAATGGTTCTTCAGATTAATATGCTGTGTGCATATGCAACAGCACCCTTCTGACCTATTCCTTAGAACCATTTTCAAAAAAGGATTCTAAGTAGAACCATATACACAGAGTTCTCCAATCAACTTGAAGGACCAATACACAATGCAAAGATGTATGATCTATACATCTATCTATGATCTGTACAGAACTACATACACAGCAGAACCTTTTTGGTGTAATATAGAACAATTTCGGGGAAAAAACAGGTTCCATATAAAACCATATACAACTTATTCTCCATCAGTCTAAAGAACAATTTCACCACACAAAGAACCATTTAAGTATTGTGGTTTATCTAGAACATCTATATAGAACTGCAAGCACAGCAGAACCTGTTTGTTAAGATATAGAACCATTTTGTGGAAAAAAAAAACAGGTTCTATAAGGAACCATTCTCCATCTCCATAATATAACCTATTCTCCATCAATCTAAAGAACGATTTCAAAACACAAAGAACCATTTAATCATAGAATGGTTTTATGTAGAAGATCTATATAGAACTATGTACACAGCAGTACCTTTTTAAGGCGATCTAGAACCATTTTGAAAAAAGGTTCTATATGGAACTATATACAGCACATTCTCCATTAGTCTGAAGAACAGTTTCACCATTAAAGCACGAAATGATTCTTTATAGAACTTTTGAAAAATAGTTCTATATAGAACAGTATCAGTCAGAACCATATTTGGTGTTATATAGAACCATTTAAGCAAGTAACAGTTCCACGTAGAGCCAAATATGACACATTCTCCATCAACCACAATTAATACAATGCAACAGAAAGAACCCTTTAACCATTACCAGCAGAACCCTTTTGGTGCTATATGGAACCCTTTTCCTAAAAGGTTCTATGTTGACACTTATACAACACATTCATCTCCATCAATCTAAAGAACCACAATGCAAAGAACCCCTGTTCTATGTAGGACAAACGGTTTTAAATAGAACCATTGCTTTCACTAAGGCAGCCTTGTATAACCATCTTATGTAAGTGTCCAGGGTTTGATTCTGGACTGTGATCAGGCCAATCATCCTCCATATAAACCATTATACCGTGTGTGTATTCAGATCGGAGTGTACATGGGTGGACTTTGTTTGAGTGACATCACAGAAACTACACACAGTTAAAACAGGCTGCTTTTGCAATTCAGTTTCCACATATAGGTTTTATAGACTGGAGACTGAACTACCAGCTTTAAAATCTTATCAGGGTACCACTTTAGAATACGGCTACCTCTGTAGCGATTTATACACGGTTTACAAAAACGTGTTATTGGTTATTAGTTAGGTTATAAACACTTTACAAATATTAATAAGCAGTTATAACAGATTAATACAACTGGCAAAAATGATGAAGTACAGGGGTTGGACAATAAAACTGAAACACCTGTCATTTTAGCGTGGGAGGTCTCATGGCTAAATTGGACCAGCCTGGTGGCCAATCTTCATTAACTGCACATTGCACCAGTAAGAGCAGAGTGTGAAGGTTCAGTTAGCAGGTAAGAGCACAGTTCTGCTCAAAATACTGCAATGCACACAACATTATGGGACATACCAGAGTTCAAAAGAGGACAACTGTTGGTGCACGTCTTGCTGGCGCATCTGTGACCAAGACAGCAAGTCTTTGTGATGTATCAAGAGCCACGGTATCCAGGGTAATGTCAGCATACCACCAAGAAGGACGAACCTCCACCAGCATCACGTAGTGACCTGGCCACTATCCTGCAAGAAGAATGGCTTAAAGTCCCTCTGACCACTGTGCAGGACGCAGTATATGTCATTCCCAAGACCAACTGACGCTGTATTGGCCGCAAAAGGAGGCCCTACACCATACTAATAAATGATTGTGGTCTAAAACCAGGTGTTTCAGTTTCATTGTCCAACTCCTGTACAATGAGTAAACATTAAAATCTAATCTTTAACTATATAAAAGTATGCATGTTCAGTGTTACACTAACGACACGTCATTGTTGCCCAAGTTATTTATTAACGATTTTAAGGTGTTTATGACCTAATTAATGACCATTAATAAGCTCTCTCTAAACCCTTTATAACTCTTTATGAAGGCAGCCTTATTCTAAAGCAGTACCCTTATCAGTGTTTGCGTTCTGTATATTGTGGTTTAATATACAGAACACAGTTTTCTTTTTTCTATAATTTTGATCCTTTAGAGATTTCTCACCCTGAATATCATCTGTTTATTCTGGATTATATGTTTAACAAAAGTCCGACTGGCCAAGCTTCATGTTACATGTTTTAAAATGTTCTCCTTCTCAGCTAATGTCATTTTTGTCAGCTGTATATTGTGATCCTTGATTCAAACGCTCTGCTGGCGTTTCCCTGTAGAACCCCTTTCCTCACTAGAGTAGTGAAATAGCTCTACTAGGTGCACCAAATGACATTACCTTTCCAAATGAACTAATTATAGGGCCCCACTTCCATTGTTTCCCCGTTTATGTCTTTCGGAACAGCGTTCTCAAGGGGCAGGAAGCCATGCAATCTCAATCAGCATAGTAATTTTCATTCAGGCACTCTTTGTTTGTCTGGGCTCTTTCTCCATTCCCAAGAAAAGTAGGAGCGCCTGGCTATTTATACTGCTTGTGGGGTACAGGTTGTCCGTGAAATTTAAAGTGCCCTAGTGTTGTTCTGTCACTTTGACTTAGAGTTTGTTTACATGCCTCTAATCAATTGTGTGTGGTCTTTTGTTACTGACGAGTGTTTATTCAATATACAGCCAGATAGCAACTGCTGGGAGTTTATCCATTCAAGCAAATACAAACAAAACACATCTATGATATTAAGGAGCTCGTCGCTTTTTATTATCATACACCCTAAAAAATAGTTCTTTAAAGGTTCTTTAGCAAAGACAGTGGTTCTAGATACACTTATCAAAAATAGGACCCTGAAAGGAAGTGTCAGATTGCACTCTTATTGGGAAGGAAGATTAAGGTCACCAGGAACAATAAGTGATTTATACTGATATGAACAATTTAGACTGATATGGACAATATTTATTGAGCTACACCTACAGAAGTAGCCTCTCAGTATGGCGTCAGGTCGCCATATTTGCTAATCACATGCCAGACGTCTCAGCATGGAGTTGTAGAAGTTCCTAATGCAGTCCTGGGATAATCCATCCCATGCAGCTTGAGTATCCTCACATAGTTCCTGCAGATTTTACAGTAGAGGTGGAGGTGAAGTAACACCAGACATTCTGGACGTATGATGCATGACAATAAACCAGCTTTGCATGATGTGGTGTGGTTGGTGTAGCTCAGCAGATAAACCCCCCCCCCCGCTCCCCCCCCTCCCCCCCACATACACACACACACACACCCAAAGATTCACAACCACATGTGGGAGAATGGGGTTCGAAACCCAGTCTGGGTGACTATGCTGTGCTACACCAATAAGAGTCCTTGGGCAAGACTCCTAACACTACACTGGTCTACCTGTAATATGATAAACCTCGTAAATCGTTCTGGATAAGAGCGTCAGCTAAATGCCGTACACGTGTTAAGTGCAGTCGCCGTAATGGTCTGCATGCATGTAGTCTGCTAATGGTGCTGGTACTAACAGGATGACTCATGGAGGGCATCACTGTTCACTGAATGTCTGCAGTCATGGCTCTCGTGACGCTCTGCGATTGTCGGACAATGGGTGTCTTTTTATGCTACCTTCACGCTACTGATACGATGCTAAGCTTGCACCAAAATTAGAAGCTTCTTGGTGCTGCACACAAAAATCTTCTACATTTAAAACACACTCACCATTAATCTGAATAACTGGTTTACTATGTAAATAACTATTTAGGCATGAAAGGGTTCCATATAGCACATATATAAAATTATTCTGCTCTTATCAAGATTGAAAACGGTTCTGTTATAGGGTTCTAAGATCATAACCAAAGCATACCACCAATACGTATTTAGCTATTGCCATGAGATCAAGCTTGTATCAGTAGAAGAACCCTTTGTGTAGCTATAGAGAACAGTTCTTCATTAATGTTGTAGGTAGAACCATATAAAACACATTCTCCATGAATCTGAAGAACCATTTCACCATACAAATAAATAAATAAATAAATAAATAAATAAATTAGGCATGAAAAGGTTATTTTTTCACCAAAAAGGTGGTATGTTTTTGTTAGACAATATAACAATAGGAGAACCCTTGTTGGTGCTATATGTTGAACCACATAACACATTCTCGATCAATATGAGGAACCAATTTACGATGCAAAGAACCAATCAAGCATTAAATGGAATTTGAAAATGGTTCTATATGGCACCAAAAAGGGTTCTGCTATTATCACAATGTCAAGCTGGTAACAAAAGAAGAACATTTTTTGTGCTATCTAGAACAATTTGCAAAGCTGTTCGATGTAGAACCATATAAACCACATTCTCCATCAATCTGAGGAACCAGTTTACCATGCAAAGAAGCATTTAAATATGAAATTATATATAGCAGCAAAAGGGTTCTACTAGGGTTCTATTATGGTGTAAAACGTGTTACAGTAGAGGAACCATTTTTAGTGCTATAGAGAACAGTTTTCAAAAGGTTCTATACAGAACAATTTAAAAAATGTCATTGCCATCCAAAGAAAAACAAGAAATCTCCTAAAAGCCAATTTTACAGGAGAGGGCTAAGACCTCATTTAATTTGAATGGAAGTCAATGGAACCAGACATCTTTCCAAGACGTTTAGACCTGATTCTGTTGGTCCATTCATCATGAAACGTTCACACAGTGTAAACAGCAGCTGCTGTGTTCAAATGATGCATAAATGTGAAAATTGACAAAAAAAAAAAAAAATGGAGATACATGTTTTTCTTTGGACTGTGATGATATTTTTATGATTATTATTTTTATTAATGTTTCTATATAGAACATTCCTTTACTAAAGAACCCTTTACCTTTACTAAAGAACCCTCTTTATAAAGAGTGTAGAACACTGCTTTATCATTAGTTGGCATCATACATTACTGGTACATTACTTTCCCAGCTGAATCCTGGAAATGTCCACTGACCAGTCAGGTTATGGTCATGTACACTGTGTGTAAGGCTCTGTGGCTGCAGGGGGGCTGACATAGGCCTGGCTTTGTTCCTCGGTGCTGCACTATTGTGGGATGGGGTTTCACTGAAGGCTTTCCCATGGAAATCTATACTGAGAAGCTCTCACATTATGAGGAAGAGTACTGAGCTCCATTCACACACTAAAACGCTGAAACCGACACCCGCTCAAACCACAGATTCTTTAAAGAGAAAGGGAGAGAGAGATGTACAGACAGGAAGAGCCAGAGACTGTCTGGAAGAGGAAGAGACGAAATAAATGAGTGAGCATTGTTCTAGATTTTTAAAGGGCCCATATCATGGAGAACTGAATTTCCCTCGCTTTTTAATAAAGAAGTCTGAAGTCGGATGCTCACTGTCAAATACCATTCACTCCCAAATCCATACACTCCATATAGGGAAACGTTACTGTATACAGAACCATAACACACATTCTCTATCAATCTGAAGAACCAGTCCACCATGCAAGTAACCATTAAAGCATAACAAGGTTCTATATGGCACCTAGTAGTATCCTACAATTGTTATGTTATCAAGCTTGTAACAAACAGGGTTCTACTGTTGATACAATATCAAGTCTGTAACAGTAGAAGAACCCTTTTTGGTGCTATACAGCACAAGCTTCAAAAAAGTTTAATATGGAACCATATAAAACACATTCTCTACCAATCTAAAAAACTAGTTCAGGAGGCAAATAACCATCTAAGCATGAAGTGCTTCTATATACCTGTTAGACAAAAGACTTCGAGACCAACGTTTGCAGAACTAAAAACCAGGAATGGTTTATTCATAAACAGGCAATCACAGCAAGGAGCATATAACAAAGGGAGAAGCTAAATCGGAGTCAGAGACAGGCGGAGGTCAGAACCAGGTAGAACAATCAGCGAGAGCAAACAGGTTTACAGGGAAAGACCGAAGGGGGAAACCAAAGTGAGGAAGCACAGGTACAAACCGCAGAGCCCGAGCCAAAGGGATACAGCGAAAGAGTAGTAGAGGACCGAAGGTAGTCGAAATACCAGAAACCGCTCAGAATTGCTAA